>JAJPUD010002995.1:218886-272735 GCA_023553655.1 Myrmecobius fasciatus
TTTGTATAAAAACTTTTTAATTTAATATAGTCAAAGTTATCTATCTGATTTTCAATTAAGAGTTCCAGTTCTTCTTTGGACATAAATTTATTCCATCTCCATAGGTCTGAGAGGTAAACTATATTACATTCCTCTAATTTACTTATAGTATCACTCTTTATATCCAGATCGTGAACCCATTTAGATCTTATCTTGGTATGTGGTGTTAGATGTGGGTCAAGCCCTAATTTCTTCCACACTAGTTTCCAGTTTTCCCAGCAGTTTTTGTCAAATAGTGAATACTTATCCCAAAAGCTGGGGTCTTTGGGTTTATCAAAAACCAAATTGCTATAGTTATTGCCCAGTTTGTCTTGTGATTCTATCCTATTCCACTGATCGACTACTCTATTTCTTAGCCAGTACCAAATGGTTTAGATGACCGCTGCTTTATAATATAGTTTTAGATCTGGTACAGCAAGTCCACCATCGTCAGCCTTTTTTTTCATTAATCCCCTTGAAATTCTTGACCTTTTGCTTTTCCAAATGAACTTTGCTACTATTTTTTCTAGATCTGTAAGATAATTTCTTGGGAGTTTGATTGGTATGGCACTAAATAAGTAAATTAGTTTGGGTAGTATTGTCATTTTTATTATATTCACTCATCCTACCCATGAGCATTTTAAGTTTTTCCAATTGACTAGGTCTGATTTGATTTGTGTGGAAAGTGTTTTGTAGTTTAGTTCATATAGTTCCTGACTATCCCTTGGCAGATAAATTCCCAAATATTTTATACTATTAACAGTTATTTTGAATGGAATTTCTTTTTGTATCTCTTGCTGCTGAACTTTATTGGTAATATATAAAAATGCTGATGATTTAGGTGGATTTATTTTGTATCCTGCAACTTTGCTAAAGTTGTGAATTGTTTCTAGTAGTTTTTTAGTTGAGTCTTTAGGGTTCTCTACGTATATCATCATGTCATCTGCAAAGAGTGATAATTTGGTTTCCTCATTACCTACTCTAATTCCTTTAATCTCTTTTTCTTCTCTTACTGCCAAAGCTAACATTTCTAAGACAATATAAAATAATAATGGCGACAGTGGGCAGCCTTGTTTCACTCCTGATCTTATTGGGAATGGTTCTAGTTTGACTCCATTACATATGATGCTTGCTGAAGGTTTTAAGTAGATACTAATAATCATTTTAAGGAAAAGCCCATTTATTCCTATACTCTCCAGTGTTTTTAATAGGAAGATCTGATGTTTCTTGTGCAGTAAGATAACTGTATAGATATGTATACATGTATTGTATTTGTCATATAATTTATCCTATTTAGCATGTATTAGATTACCTGTCATCTAGGGGTGGGGGGTGGGGGGAAGGAGGGGAAAAGCTTGGGAAAAAAAAAGTTTTTGCAAAGGTCAATGTTGAAAGGTCACTCATATGTTTTGTAAATAAAAAGCTTTATATAAAAAAAAAGAAACATGTTAGCTAAATGGTTTTTCATGTCTCCCCACTAGTTTTAATTATCCTAGCTTTTATTTACCAGTGTCCTAAAACTATAAAGAAAAACAAAACCCCATGTCATAATATTTCTTATTTTTGGAATTATTTTTCTAATAAAATTTCTTTTTTGGACCAGACAAAAAAAAAAAAAAGATTATTTGGGAGAATATCAACCTACTTTCTGAAATACATAATTCAGTCAAATGCTGCTAAAAAGGAAATTTCAAAAGGTTAGCACTTAAGAAATGAAATTATGTAAAGTGTGGATTTCAAATTAACTACTGTTTTGTGTATAGGAAATAGAAAAGTCAAACTGAAATAATGGATGTATGGATACCAAAGAAAATTACATAACCTTAGTTGAATTTCCATTTCATTCTCTACCCCACAAATTTGAAATTAATATTTAAACTACTTTTTCCATGTGTAAACTTCTGAAAAATCTTATTATATACTTACCACATACTGAGCCTCGCACTAATCTCCTTAAATGCGGTCTCTCAGGGAGGTAGCGATATTTGCATCCAAATATACTGAGGTTTGATGTGTGGTCTCCAAAGAAGCGAAGCTGGCGATATCTCTCCCCACAGCGGTAACAGAAATTAGTGTTACATTGTGAACAGGTCATGTGGTCACATCCTTCTGTTCTCTGGATGTGGATCTTTATCAGCAAAATAAGAGTAAAGAAAAAGAGGGAAAAAAATTATTAAGTTAAATTTTTGAAACCTTAAATTTTAATTAATTAATTAAAGTTTTTCTAGTTAAGGAAAAAATTAACTGTTTATAAATACAAAAGTTTATAAGATACAAAAAGTTTATGAAGTTTATAGATACAAAAAGCACCTATCAATAAGTTTTATAAGATACTCATTTACTGTTGGAGTCTCAACAGTCTTTCTCCTTCATATGTATACATACATACATATACTTATGTGCATGTATACATATACACATGTATATATGTATGCATGCATGTTAAAAAATCAACCCTGGCCAAAGCTGTACCAGTACCCAGATAATTATTTTTTCAAAAAACGTTATGTATTTCAATTAATTTCATCAGTCAACAAAGATGATTAAATTCTTACTAAGTTCCAGGCATTATATCAGGGAAGTAAAGAAAGGTAAAAGCCAATCCTAGACCTCAATAATGGGGAAGACAACATATAAATAATCAAGTAAATAAAGAGCAGATGGAAAGCAATCCCAGAGAGTAAAACACTAGCATAAAGGAGGGCTAACAAAGGTCTCCTGAAGAAGGTAAAATTTTACTAAACCTTGAAAGAAGACAGGAAGCTAAAGGCACATATGAGGCAGCCAAACATGGCAGACATGGGGGATAGCCAGAAAGTCGAGGAAACAGAGTTGTTTTATTTGAAGAACTGCAAGTAGGCTAGCATAACTGGTCATAAGGAGTATAGAGGGGAATATAGTGTAAAAAGACTAGAAAATTAGTAAGTTATCAGTTATGATGAACTTTAAATGCTGCTAATAGTTTATCAGAGAAGGATCCATAGAAATTTTCATAGTAGGGGATGACATGGTTAGATTTGTGCCTTAAAAAAAACATCTTGGCAATTGAAAGGATAATGGACTGTGGCATTTTAAGGAGATGATCATAATGAAATTCATACTTCAGAAACACTAGAGGCAGAGAATTCTGTTAGGAGACAATTGCAATAATCCAGGTGAGATGTGATGAGGATCTGAATTAAGGTTGTGATTTCATGAGTATGAAGAGAAGGACACATTGGCAAGAGAAGTTGAAACAAAGAGAGAAGGTAGAAACAAATATCAAGATCCAATATGGGAGTGGATAAGTGTGAAGAGTGCAAGTGAAGAATCTTAGATGAAACAGATTTTGAGCCTCAGGGCATGGGAGGATGGGAGTCCCCTCAAGAGTAACAGGGAAGTTAGAAAGAGGAGAGCAAAAATATGAGTTCTCTTTTGGATAAGTTGAGTTTGAGATGTTTATAAGACATTTGGACATTTATGATGTCCAAAAAGCAGATGTTGGTGGATTTATTGATGCTCAGAAAAAAAGAAACAAAAACACAGGATTAAATAGATCTGTATGGAGATAATTGATCTTATGGAAACTGTTGAGATCACTAAGGAAGACAGTATAGAAAGAGAAGAGAAGGAAACCTAGGACAGAGCCTTGGACAGTAAAAAAGGGGTAGAAGGAAACAGGCCAGAAATGTGCTGATAAATGTTTAATAATCAGTTCTTTAATACATATATATATATGTATTAAATATATATATGTATTAAATATATATATATATATACTCAACAAACTTTTAAGTTTAATATGCCTCATTAACAAATTCTCCATAATTTTAAATCCAGAAACCAACAATAGATCAACCTCTTATTGGTAGCATTTGCTAATGTCTGAGGTATAAATGTTCACATTGAAAATTTAACATTTGGCCTTTATTAGCTGTTAGGAGCTAACTCCATCACATTCTTGGAGGATACCTAGATTTAGTGGGCACTACATAGATGAAAAATCAGCAAAGCAGACTCACAAAAGGAATGGTCTATACAAGAAGGATGCGAACAGTGTCACAAAAACCTAGAGAGGAAAGAGTAACCAGAAGGATCAGATGATCAATAGTTTCAAGAGTTGCAGAGAGATAGTCTAAAAAATCTAGTCTTCTCACTAATAAGAGGCTAAGTAACTTATTTAGGTCAGCATAACTAGTATGTGTCAAAGGTGACTTGAACATTTAGGTATTTAGGTATTTAAGTCTTTCAGATTTCAAAATTAGTTCTCTATCCATTATATCCTCTGTGGCCTCTCATCAGTTCAGAACTGAGAATAGGAGTAACCTCTTTTGCTGTTCTTTCCTAGTTTTCTTACATGTTTTGAGTACTTTATTTCATTTGTTAAATTCAATTGAATACATGTATTTATTAAGTACATGTTCAAGAAGGCAATGTGCTGAGTACTAGCAATACAAAGAAAAAAAAAAAAAAAAGGAAATATCCCTTTCAATGATCTTACACTTCACAGGGGAATATAACATGTACAAAAATTTTGTAGATTTTATTCTCTTCTTATATTTTCTAGGTGAGTTCATCAATTCTTGTGGGCTCACTTATGATTTCTACACATGTAACTACCAGTTATACATATTCAACTTCAATTACTCTCCTAAACTCCAGTCCCAAACTATCAATTATCTACTGGACATCTCCACCAAAATATTTCATTAAAATGTCCAAAAATGGAACCCATCTTTTCTTCTTTACATGTACCTGCTTCATATATTTCTTTTTTCCCTTTTTCTCTTTTGCCATTATCCTTCTAGTCACACATATGTGGAAACATATTCTTTTACTACTTTAATAATTATAATTCTACCACTTAGCAGTAAAAATTCTTTTCTTATGGTAGAAAATGTATGAGTATCTAATAATTAAATATATCACTACATATATTTAAGTATAAATATTATATATTTGAATATTTGAATACACAGAACTAATTATGAATAGTAAATATATAAGTATGTCATAGTAATGAGGGCAGTTATCATAAATCTGTAACTAAAGCAATACAAAAAAAATTTTTCCCAGGACAATTAAATATGGGAGGAAGCTAAGTTCCTGACAGTATTAGCAGTTATTTAGCAATCTTGAAACAACTGAGCTTAGTATCCAGTTACCAAGAATACTTCTTTAAAATAGTAAAGTATGAGATGGCTTATCCAAACACCATACCTTAAGTGAATTTCTAGGTTTACCTGCTTGCCAGCCAGTCAACTCAAACTCCATCTCCCTCAGAACATTTTAGAGGACATTTTATGCTATTAATCTCAAGTGCAAAAATAGGTAATTATGATTGTGGTTAATAATAGTTACCATTTATAAAATACTTTAATTTTTCCAAATTTTACATAATTACTTCATGTGATCTCATAACACTCTTAAGAAGTAGATACTTTAATCATTCCTACTTTACAGATGAGGAAATCAAGGCTGTAAGAAGTTAGGCTCACATGGCTAGTGAGTGACTGAAATAGGACTTGAGCACAGGTCTTCTTGTCTTCGAGTCCATTTTCTATGTTGCTTTCTAGTCACAGCTGTGATCATATTACTACTCTACTTAAAACATCTTCAGTGGTTCCGCATTGTTATAGAAAAATGTTTAAAAGTTTGACCCTGATATTCAAACACACAATCTCCTTCACAATTTGGCACAACCCATCCATTCTTTCTTCTCTCTTAAAACTCCCCTTTGTACAGTCTGACTCCAAACTCCTTATTTTTCCTGTCCTCTTCCCTTTCTATACCTTTGCTTACTCCATCCCCAATTTTTGGAATACATATTCCTGAACTCCATCCCTCATATTTTCCTGTTGAAAAGTTCCTTGACTTCTAAGTATAGCTTAGATGTCAGTTTTTCCATAGTCTTCTGAAACTCTTTTCCTTCCAACAGAACTAATCAATCTCTTTATCTCTCAAAATTTTTCTATCACCTTTTTGGCTCTCCTTAGCTCAAATCACACTCCACTTTGCATCAGCCCTATTTATATACATATTGTATCTTTACCCTCCCTTTTGGATGAAAGGGTATAGTGATAAGAACAGTAGATTTAAGAAACAGGGGAGATATAGACAAATTTTACTTCCCACATTGATTAGCTCCAGCAAATCACAGGCAAATCTTCTAAATTCTCTGCTCTTATTCCCTCAAATGTGAGAGAGGATTCCTGTAGAGTCTATGTCAGAGGATTATTGTGATAATAAAATTAGATAAAGTATGTAAAGATCTTGCAAATCTTAAAGCTCTACATAGATGTCAGCTACTTTGGCTTGTGACTTTCCACTTGTGTTCAATCCACAGCCACACACATCTAGCAGTTGTTTAAAGAATTTTGGTGAATTAAATTGAGTTCTATTCAAAAGTTTCATAGTAAAGTTAAATAAAACATGCCTAAAATAGTGTTTCAGAGAGAGAGGAAAATTCTTGCTTTATTTTACTTTAATTTTTCCAAAACCCTACCATCCTTAATTCCTCATTCTAGAAGGAAGAGCCAAGATCAAATTTATCATTTCTGGATGAGATGTGTGGATCTATTCTTTTACACCTCCACTTACCACCTCATTACATGTCTATTGATTTAGGTATTTTATTTTTTGTATCTCTCCTTAATTTGCAGAGGTGGGTAATTAGGAGTACAGACCTCTGGAAACTTGTCAGGTTCAGTTTAGATGTTGGTTAATTTTGCTTAACTTCCCTTTCATTCCCTCTTATTCTTTAATATGTTGCTGTTGTTCAGTCATGTCCAACTAAGTGATCCATTTGGGATTTTCTGAGACACTGAAGTAATTTGCCATTTCCTTCTCTAATACAGTATACAAATGAGGAAATTTAAGTGACTTGCTTAGGGCTACAAAGCTAGTAAGTGTCTAAGGCCCTGATTTCAGTGTAAGATGAGTCATCTGCCTCTGGCCCAGGATTCTAACTACTACGTTACCTTTACTTCAAGAGATAGCTTTCTAGTTAAGGAGAGAGGGATATTTTTAGAAATAAAACTATATAAAATAAAAGATGACAATAGGAAATTTTTAAAAAATATTTTTCTTTATTTCACCTTATAAATATCATTCTTCCTTATGAAGAAAACAAGTAAAGTATGACTTGGCAACAAAAATTTTTTTTCATTTTTTTTTAAAATTTCCTCCCCCTGAAATAGTCCTGGCATTTCTCTGATCTTCTACCCTCTTTCCCGTTTCCTGAATTAAAGCCCTTCATAATCAAGATCTAGCATATTTTCCCACACTTTTTTCATATCAAGTACTTTAGGTGCTTAGGATGAAAAAGTGAAAAGAATCCCTGCCCTCCAGAAGCTCACAATCCAATGAAGGAAATCTGATGTAAACAATTCTGTAGAAGCAAGATATATACAGGAAAACTTAAAAGAAATCTCAAAGGGAAAGTAATAATATTATGGGGGGCTAGGAAAAGCTTCTTGCAATAGGCAAAATTTTAGCAAAGACTTGAAGAAAGCCAGGCAAATCAGTAGAGACAAGGAGGGAGAGCATTCTAGGCATGAAGGAACATCAGTAAAAACCCATGGAGCAGAGAATGTTTTCTGTGTGGAAGACCAAGGAGGTCAATGTCACTGGCTCGTAGTGTACATACAAGACTGGAAATGTGGAAAGGGGCTAGGATGTTATACAGGCTTTTAAAGCCAAATAAGGTATTATATTTGATCGTCAAGGTAGTGAGGAACCAGTGGAGTTTATTGAATGATCAGACATACATTTTAGGAAGAGCACTTTGATAAATGAGTGGAGGATGGACTGTATTAGGGAGGGACTGGAAACAGGGAAACTGACCAGAAAGTATTATAATAGTCCAAGTATGCACTGATAATGTTCTGCACTAAGGACAATATCAGAGGAGAGAATGGGGTAAATATGAGAAATAGTTTAAGGTCTGCCATGTGCTTCATATTATTTCATTTGGTTAGAGTAGGTTCTAAATAACTGCTTTCTGAATTGAGTTGAATTTATTATATGCTTTAAAAAAATCTTTTTATTTTTAGCATTCATTAACAAAACAACACACTCTTGGTTAAAGCAATATTGATATTCTTGTAAAGTTTTCTATTCCTGCAGTTACCTGTCCTAGCTTAGCTCATGCCTAACATAGTATATATTTAATAAATGTTTGTTTTCTCCCTTTCTTCTTCACATTTACTTTATGTATATATTTTAAAAATAAGAGTTGGTTGATACATTACTTATATAGCCAAATGTGATTTATTTGGACTGCTTAAATTTTTTTTTTTATCATTAGAGCATTCATTTTTATCTTCATTATTTCATTCTTGAGTATACCCACTACTTATGAGCCGTGATTTTACTGGTCACTTGTTACCCCAGTGAGCCCCAAGCATTCTTTCTCTTTTCCCAGGTTCTTAGCATTGAAGATGTCTGGATTTCCCCTTCTTTTTCTAATAGAAATTTTCATATGGCAAGATCCTTTCCTCTTAAATTTACTTTCATTTCTACTTTGTTAACAAATTTCTCTTTATTAGTCAGGAATTATGTCTGGAATAACAGATCCTGTCATTGCTTCATCTAAACTTCTGAAGGGCAACAAGACAAGAACTGATCATTATCTCTGTTTTGTTTTTTTTTTTTTAAACCAAAGACCAGTAACTGATGTTTTGATAGTAAAATCCCCTATTAGCAATATTCCTTCTAATTCTCTGTATTCACCATTTTCCCTATATGTACTGTGCTCCAGAGAATGTAATCTGACTACTCCCATTTGCTTGTTCTTTCTACCTCTAAACAACTTGTACTTTCTTGTCTGTGCTAGCATGCTGCTTCAGATCTGGTCAATTGTCACATTCCATGGATTTTACACATGCAGTATCTCTGGAATACATCATCTTCTTTTCAATCCCACTGTCAATCGCTATAGGTCATGCCCTAATTACTTATCCCAAACTATTGTAATAGCTTCCTAAAGCAGCCTCTATTGCTCTAGTCTCAATTTATTTTAAATTATCTCAGTCATATCTATCTAATAAAATAGTTCTCATCCTGTCCCTTTCTTACTCAAAAACCTTCAATAATTCACTATTGCTTAAGGAATAAATCTATTAATGAATAAAATCTCTTCTAGTATTCAAGATGATAAAGATAATATAAAAACAAATGGTTTTAAAGGTAGGAATTCTGTCATATTCATTATCTCCTTCAGGGTACAGTACAATGTACTACACAAGGTAAACTTTTAATAATTAAATAACTGATGATATCCCTAAATACCTTATTGGAAAATATAGTTGCACATATGATCTTATGTAAAGCAAAAAAATTTTTTTTCCTTCCTTGGAAGCAGTATGGCATAAGTAGACAAAGCAAGGCAATTAACATTTATTAAGAGCTTACTCTATAAGTCTAAATACTGTTCTAAATTTTGGGGAATACAAATACCAGGATAAAAAACAGTTGCTGTTCCCAAGGAGCTGTCATTCTAATAGAAGACAATATACAAAAAAGAGCTGAGAAGTGGGAATGAAGATGAGTTTCTGGCATAGAGGGATGATGTAGAAGTCAGGAAATGCTAAAACAAAATAGAAAAGAGAATAAAAAATGGCTGACGGGCTCATCCTCAAAATGGAAGCCCCAGAAGGGGTATGAAGAGTTCAATGGTAGAGAGATGTTCCATGGTAAGGAGACCCAGGTACTGAGGCATCTGAGGCAAGGTGGCAAGGTCTATAAAACCAGAATCAAAGCTGGAAGGGGAATAAAGGGGACTTGTCCAGAAGCCTGGAAGATCTGAGTTCTAATTCTGTCTCTAATACTGTGACTGAAGGAATGTCCTTAACCTTTCTCAGGTCCAGTTTCCAGGATTATGAAAGATGAATGCGTATAGAGCATCTGGCAAACCTTAATGTGTTGTGTAAATGTAAATTGCTTTAATTATTATTGACTTTTCCCCCAATATTCTGAATATTTCTTTTCTTTGACTAACATCAGCATACCTTTTATTTGGAATTAATAAACATCTTGGCTCTACTTTTTACTCCCTGTATGTGATCTTGAACAAGTTGCTTAACTGAAGTTTAAATCTCTCCTCACTTTCCTCTTATATAAAATAAGCGGGTTGGATTATAGGACTTCAGAATTCCCTTTCTATTCTTCATCTACAATCCTATGAGCCTAGTTATTTGTAAATAATCATTGCTAAATCTAAATTGGACAGTAGATGGCACTAATGATTAACATCACCAACAAAAGTCTTCTCATTCTCAATTATTTCCAGATTTTTATTTTTTTTTTTATAATTCTTACCTGAATAATCTCACAAAAGGTTTATAGGGAAACAAAAGTGAAAGGAAGCTACCACTAGGATTAAAATACTCAAATTTCAGCAAAATGAAGGTATTTAGCAACATGTTTAAGATGGAATATCCCAATACCATTAAGGTATTTGATGATACAGATATATTAATGTGTAAAAAAAATCATTACTCATATGAAAAATCTCCCCTAAAAACACAAAGAAAAACTTAGATAATAGCAATTTAAATATCTGAATAACCATAACAATTCTTAATCTTTTTCAATTCTTCTCTCTCATAGATTTTATCCCAGTCAAGTATATAGATCCTGAAAATAACTCATTTATTATTGTGTTTCTGTCTTTTCAAGCACTATTCTGTCTCCCCTTCTCTTTTCAGTATACAGGTATTTCCTTCTGTCAAATTCTGAATTCACTACTTCTTTAATTAATAATGATTTCTCATTTATAATGTGAATAATATTTTACATTTATAGATACAAGGTCTTATTCAAGATCTGAATAAACTGTGAAGCTTACCCTGTTTTGTTCTTCTGATCTAGGTCATTTCACCCTTCCTTAGATATTCTGTTGGCCCTCTACTCCATGGGTTTCATTATATTGGGAAGACTTAGTTCTAGTACAGCTCAGAATTCCCAACCTCAAACAATCACTCTCAGTCTCCCCAGAACCAGAGATCACAGTGTACCACTGTTCCTGACAAGTAATTTTTAAAAAAACTACATCTTATAGCAAATATTCCCTTACTCTATACTCTTCTCTACCCCTCACATATGATATATATCATAAATGTCATTTGCCTTCTGAAACTAAGTCCTAGAAGTGATCTCAGATGACTATACCGTAGATAAACTGTTTTAGACAAAATGTGGTCTTCTTCACTATTTTTTACTCTATACCAGTATATACTCTGTGTGGGTAGGGGGAAAGGGATGGATCCTAGAAATCAGGCTACAGGTCTGTCCTCCCTTCCATGATTCACTAATAAGTGAAGGAATTACACAATAAGTTACAAGCTTTGGATGACTCTTGAATTTGAGATGTGACCTGCCCTCATGGATGCACACTCAAGACACACTCTTATTACAACTATAGTCTCCTCTTTTAGATTGGGGTTAATCTAGGGTCCGTGAACTTGTTTTTTAAAATATCTTGATAACTATTTCAATATAATTTGATTTCTTTATTATTCTGTGTATTTTATACATTTAAAAATATTATTCTGAGAAGGGTTCACCATTCTTCCAAAGAGTCCAGAACAAACACACACACACACACACACACACACACACACACACACGGTTAAGAAGCTTTTCTCAAGTAAATCAAGCCCACCCTAGCTACCTCATGAATGGTATAGAAAAGATCTGAGCTTACTTCCTAATTTTCCTAAATACCCTTGCAGAATTGTGATCAGTTGCTCTCCTCTATAGTTGCTCCTGCAACAACAGAAAATGGAATTGAAATCTTCTTGAGACAAAGGGTTAACAATGTGTCTGTCTTTCCCTTACAGACCTGTAGCATCCCAAGATCCTGAATGTATATTCTGTTTGCACTCTTAATTTACACATACACACACACACACACATCTATCTCTCTCTCTATATATATAGATATATATAAATGATTTGTAAGGGTTTTTAGGGACATTTTCATTTTTACTTTTTGTTATAGCACATTGTAATAAATTTCACTTCCAGTAGGCTCTTAAAAAAAATTGTTTGGTCACATAGGAGATCTTTGTGAAAATGTAGTAAGTAAACTTCAACCAGATATTTTATGATACAACCTTCTTGCATATATTGCAAGTATACTTATGTAACTCTATAGATTTTAATGTTTTCTGGGTCCTCAAGCCTTGCATGATGGTGATGGATAAAGTACTGGACTAGTGATCAAGAAAAACCTGGGTTCAAATGCTGCTTCATATATGTACTAGCAGAATAATTCTTAAATTATGTAGTCTTATAGATAGGCAAATCACTTAACTCTTCTGAGCCTTAGTCTCATCATTTGCAAAATGAGGAGAAAGATAGGATCTGAGACTCTTTCTAATTCCGGATCTATGGATTGTGACAGGAGGATGCATGCTTTAACACTTAATATATATTTGATGGTAAGACTTATATGAAGTGATGCAAAGTTTAAAAGTCAATCCAGGGAAGCAATATATATGACTTACTAGGGGATAAATGAAAACAACCAATAACAATAAAAGATCAAAACTGAATTCTATGGAATTTTAAAGACTAATTTTGACCCTGAAAAAGAGATTTGAGAATGCACATCCCCTCCCTTCTTTGCAGATACAGGTATGTAGCACTGTACATACTCAAGGCTTGGTTGATGTGTTCATTGATTTTGTCGAACATTTTCACTTTTTTTGTTTCTATTAATTGTTGAAAAGCCTGTCTCTTTGGGAGTGGAACTAAAGAGGGAGATGAATGAATTAAAGAGAGGAAATTAAAGTGATGTAAAACTATGGGATATCAACAAAAAAATTTAACTTCACAAAATATAAAATTTTGTAAAAAAAAAAAAAACCCAAGTTTATTTTTTTTTAACACAATATAGTACCATTACTAATTGTAATACCTTTTGGTGGTATAGATTATTTTACACAAGAAAGAAAAATGAACTAGCAAGGAGAAGGTTAATGTGGTATAGAAACAGTTACTTTTCTGACCAGCCAACCAAATTCCATCTGTTAACTGATTACCCACTAGATAATTAGGCTGACTATTGCTAAGGGAACTGAGTTGATTTTCAAAGGTGACAATTTGATAATATTGAACATCCCCAAAAGTATTGTTTTTAAAAGGTATATCCTCAAACCACAAATTTAGAGTTAGGTATATATGTAGTTCAGTTTTTCTCAATTTTCTTTTATGATTACAGCCGCCCAGCATTTGCAGTTTAGTGCTGTTAAAAAGAAGAAAAGAACATATAAAACAAGCCTCCCCAAATGCCTCTGACAATTTAGTAGTACTGTTTCTGTTCCATGTGAAATTCTTAGACAATATATTAGAGCAAATCCACCAAAACATTCAAAAGCTCACAAATGACATCTGATCTGTTAAATCCTTAATACAAATTACAGTATATTATTTCTTCTATAATTCTATCATAAATATAGATTATATCTAAAGGGTTGGGTTTTTGTATGCAGGGGTTGGGATGCTGGTAGTTGTAGTGAATTATGATTAGGACCAAATGCTATTTTTATAGTGTTAGTATGAATAGTTAAGCTCCAGGACTAACTTTTCGGATTACCCTATTTGCAAAGCCAGATATTTATTGAATAATTGCTATTCAGATCATGCTGAATCAGAATGAAATAGTCTTATGGAATATTTTTGTGATGACATTGCTTTCAGCCTGATGGATCAGGGTCTGGAATAATAACAAGTTAATAAAAAAAATTTTTTTTTTTTGAATTCTCATGTGTTACATATTCTTCTCCTCCAACTTCCCAGGTCCCACTCACATTGATAGAGCAGATCCCCAGACAGTGACTGATTACTAGTTTCTTGAGATTTTAGGAATACCCCTCATGGACTGGGTTATTAATACTGTTGTATTATCTAGTATTCTTGCTCATAATCCCCTACCTATATATTCCCTATTATTATAAGTTAGTCACTTAGACAATTAACTTTTACAAAGATATTTGGTGAAAATGACAGAAAAAAATAGTTATTTAAAAACATAATACCCTCAAAAGTCTTGGACACACTCTTCAATAAATATGTAGGGAATTCATGGAGAGAATGAACACAAATCAAACTTACAATTCAAAAACAGTGAAGGAAATGTTTGGAGTACATATGAAAATTAACTTGCAACATCAGGTGGACAACATCCTTAATTGCGTAGCTAGTTTAATTCTTTTCTTGCAAGTGGTGACACTCCTTGAAACTTGCTTTCTCCCTTGGGTGGCTATTTTTCTATGTCTGTCTGCATTTGAGTTTGACCTTGATAAGCCTAAATACATTATTTGTGACTTTTCCAGTTTCTATGATAATAGAGTTAATGGCTGAGTGTTTCTCAGAGGCCAAACTGAAATCCTCAATAGTAGACTGAGTAACTATTGAAATTTCTCCTCCTTTAACCTACTGCTGTTCTTGACCCATTTAAAGAGGAATTTGAACCTGGTAAAGGTAGAATAATGTGTAAACATTTATAAAACCTAATCATTTTTTTCATTGATTGAAGTGGGTATGTATATAGAATCTTTTGAAATAAACTTGATATATTAAAGACAACTTGCTTAATGGTATGAAACAAAAACAACTAATAAAACATACAAAGAACTAAAAACAGTCTTGTCTTGGAGAATTTTGCAATCCACTTAAGAAAAACAGGTATTTCTATAAAAAAAAAAAGAGAGAGAAGAAAAGAAATAAGCATGTATTAGGTTCTGACTATTTGTCAGAACTACATGTTTTACAAATATTATCTCATTTTGTCTTCACAACAACTCTGGGAAATAGATGTTTTTATTCCCATTTTACAGAAGAGGAAACTGAGTTAGGTGGAGGTTTAGTGACTAATCTCACTGCTAACTGTCTGATGCTGGTTTTGAACTCAATTCTTTCTGACTGCCTCATACAGAATGTAGATTGCTCCTATTTTAAACCCAGGTTTATTTAATAATTTAGGGAAATTTAATTTTTGCTTAATTTCTTAAATAGCAAAAATACAAACATGAAAATGACAAATTAAGTTAGTGTAAAAAAATCAACATTTAATAGTGAGCTCATTACAATTCATCTATTTAGAAATTTTGTAGAAACATTCTACCCTTTGTTTTTCACATCTGAAAAATGAAATAAACCTGTGTAGGAGTCCATCCCCTCCCCCACAATCTTATTATAAGAACTATATAACTTAGTAAAGATGGAATATGAATATATATCTATATCTTTATATCTATATTTATATCTGTAATCTCTCTCTATACACACACACACACACACACACAATGAATTGTTATTCAGTCTTCCTACTATATAATGAATTTTCTTTCTCCAGTTGAAAAGTGATAAAGGACCAAATTAGAAGTGGGGAATGCATGACTGGACAGAAGAGGATAGCTGTGAGAGAGACTGTGGAAGTAAAAATGATAGGACTTAGAAAACACCTAGATACAGAAGATGAGGGAAAGAGAAGGATCTGCTTAGCACTTGTTGCTTAGCACTTACTAAATTGGTTAAACAGGAGCATCTAAAGGAACTCACCATCAATAGGTTACTCCCTTTTCAACTTCAATTCTGCTTTGGATTGTCTCCATGATAATGATAAACATCTTTGCTAAATGTTTCTCTCCTTGTTTTATGCTTTGACTAATATTTATGATTAAAAGTTTGTTGAACAAGGTTATATGTCTTGTATCCTTTCAAGAACTTGATGTGTAGTTTGGATGTGCCTTGTTGAAAGAAAACCTTCAAGGTCAAATTTTGCTCTACTAAATCAAATCCTATTATAATCAACAAACAATAAGTACTGTGGGAACATGCATTTTCTATGTTTTTCAAAAATTGATATACATGATTGTGGTCTACTGTGGAATATCATTCACAAAACCACTCTTTTTCCTTATTAAAACATCCATAAAGAATGACCTCCGGGCAGCTAGGTGGTACAGTGGATAAGGCACCAGCTCTGAAATCAGGAAGACCTGAGTTCAAATTTGATCTCTTCCTAGATGTGTGATCCTGAGCAAGTCACTTAACTCCAACTGCCTCAGAAAAAAAAAAATGAAAAAAAAGAATGACCTCAACACGTCTAGGTAATTCTCATAAAAATTTTATTAACATTTATATTGTTGTCATTTTTATCATATTTGTACAGTCTAGTGATAAGGCTAAATATTTTTCCAGGTAACATTTGGTAATTAAACCTTCCCTTTGTTACCTGGGGACTTGATTATAGTACCTCAAACATTTTCCTTTATCTTACATGTTCCCTCTCCCCCATTGATGAATCCTTCAATTCTATAATTACATGACATATCAGAATGATATGTAGGAGGGTTGCAAGATTTAGCCCCCGTGTTGCAGGCTTACTCCTCTACCATTTATTTTTCTTATTTTTAAATTTTAACTTTTATTTTTATCTGTACACTATAAAAAAGAAATCTCTTAATGTTGCATCTAAAATTTTTTTTAAATGCAATAAGTTTCTCTTCCTAGTCTCTAGCTATTATTTGTTTCATTATCCATTCTCTCCTTGATAGTTTTATTCATTTACCTTTCTTAGATTTCTTCTGTTTGGGGTTATTGCAAGTCAAATAATCTGGTCAGTCTGTTCCCCCAATGTTTTGTTTTAATCTAATATCCCACCTCTTTAAAATTGAGGTTCAAATTTTCAGAATTTGTCATTTTAGGCTGGCGTTTTGAGATCCTTTGTGTTTTGAAATATATTCTTTCATTTCCTTCAGAGGTTTCTAGTAAGTGCAGATTAGTCTTGTATTATTTTATTTTCCTTTCCTTTATATTTGAAATTAACTTCACTGGTTTATTACAGAATTTGCTGTTTCTCACTGGAACTATAATGTTTGGCCATTCTATATCTTAAAGCATATTGCACCTACTCTCAGAAGTAGTCTATGCATTTTTCAAGTTGTGTTTTATTTTCTGTATTCAATTCCAAGCAATTTCCTTTTGTTATTTGCTGCACTATCATGTTTAATTTTTTTCACTGTGTCATGACACATTTCTTTGGGGAAATCAGTGGTTCATTGTACACAGACTATCTTTGAGTTCAATGATTTTTACTTATTTAGAAATCATACATTCTTTTAACTTAATTGCCTTTTGCTTTTCTTCTTTCAGATTGTCCTTTATTTCTCATTTCAGGACAGATATTTGTATTCCACATTTGTTGTTTTTTCACTTTTTTGGAGAGACCTGCCACTGAAGATAAATTTTCCTATTTTCCTAATTATTTATGCAATAGACCCCATACATTCTGCCACCTTCCTTCTAACTTTTTTTTCTCAAGATTTTCATGTCTCTTTGGAACCATTCTGGAACTTCTTATGGTTCCATACTCTTTTGGCAGGCCACAAAGTTCTATGTTGGTTTAGCTAGGTGTTGATTGAATTTCTTTTGTCTGGAAATACTGATTTGGAGAAATTTATAATCTTTTAGATTTAGATTCTTCCATCTAACTTTGATATTCTCACTTTTTATTTATCTGTTTGTGCTTTATCTTTTTAACTCAGTTTTCTGTAAAAATTCTGCCCTATTCCCTTTTTCCATTTTCTACTTATCCTTTTGTCTAAGCTTCTTCTTAGCTGGCAGGGATTAGTGCAAAGAACTAGTTAATTTGGAGCATGAACAAGGCAGGCTCAGACAATAATATTTCATTCCAGGAAGTATTTCAGGCTGGCACAGAAGGCAATACAAGTTGGGCAGGACATGAATCATATTAGAATTCATGTAGGAGGTAGTTAAGTTAGTTCATCATAGGATATGATGAAGGACAAAGAAGTAAAAACAAAATAAAAGTAGAAATCAGGAGGGCAAAGTTCAAAGCAGGCAGAATCAATGCATCAAGACAGAGAAGTTCACTGGGCAAAAGAAGCCTTCAGAGAAATTTAGTTCATCAGAAAATATTGTAAATAAGAGTTACCCTAGTAAGAGATTGAGGTATGAATTAATTTCTAGCCTCAGAGCCCTAACTTTTAATTTGATTCTTTCCCTTTAAAGGAAACCTATTTATGCCTATTATACCTATTTCTACATTTATTTATTTTTACTCACAAAACCCCACTTAAAAAAAAAAAAAAGTGTGGTCTTTAATTTCCTCCCCTGAGTATCAGTTGTCCTTGACAGAAAAGTGCCCTAACCTTTCTCTATTCTTTCTAGTCTTATATGAAAGTTAGTCGAAAGTTCATTAAGAACTGATCACCTCTGAATTTTTGATAAACAGTTATTATAGTCCATGATGTTTAGTTGTACAAGGTTGACCATTTTCAATGATTAAATAGGCACATGATAAAGAAGGACCACTTCATCCCAGATTTGGATAGCTATACTCATTAAATTATTCACAAAAATATTTGTTCATATGCTTCAAACCAATTCCAATTGTTCAGTGAAGAAGGCCATATACACCCAGAGAGAGGGATGTGAAATATGGACCACAACATAACATTTTCATGCTCTCGATTGATGTTTGCTTGCATTGTATTTCCTTTATCGGATTATTCTTTCTTATAGATACGATTTCTCCTGAACAAAAAAATGATGAGTGGCAATAACTATACATATATTCGATTTAAGTATTCTAACATAATTATCATCTAGTGGATATCCTGCTATCTAGGGGAGGGGTGGGGAGTAGGGGGGAAAATTTGTAACAGAAAGCTTTGTAAGGGTTAATGTTTAGGAATTACCCATACATATGTTTTGCAAATAAAAAGTATTAATATAATACACCAAAAAAAAATTTTGTTCATTATCAAGCAAATGTTGCCTCAAGTGATCAGTCTTAAGACTTTGGCAATAACATATCTGGGTATTATATTCTATCTCCCTGAATGAGTCTTAAAGAATTATAGGATATGAACTTTTATTTTCACCTTTGTTATAGATCAACAGCTATTGGATTTCTTCTTCCAAAATGCTGTACTGCAATTATGAAGCAATTCCTACTCATATGTACAGTTTTTACTGTGCAGAAACATAATTTAAATAAAAGATTCTATTATAACTTGAATTACAAAGAGATCTAAACAAGAACACATTGGAATTCTAACAAAATGATTTCTGGGAATGTTTTTGCAATGCATTATTCCATGATGCACATTGCAAAATAATATACATAAATTGTATAACTTTTCATTTTTAATTTGCCTCATTAGTCAAAAGGACTTATATGAAATGGTAGCTATGGAATTCAACATTTATAATACTTCTAATTAAATATTAAAATTCATTTAAATGCTTTCTAGTTTGCCAAAATAGTTTGGCTTCTATAAGACAGTAGCATAATAGTAATAACTCAGGATCATCTCGAGTATGGAAATACCAATGTTATGGAAACAAGTTAGAAAACATTATGGACAGTAGGTGTTTTTTGTTTTGTTTTGTTTTGTTTCATACATTTACCTATTCTCAATAGGCATTATTTTTATTGTTGAGCAACCCACTGATTTGAGCTCAAGGACTTCCAATACTGATCAAACATTATAGAGTATATCTGAGTTTATGTGAGATTACTTACTGCTTCAACTATGGTAGCAAATTTTATGTCTCTTCCTGACTGATTCTATTCATGATAAATATGGACATTGTCAAGAAAAGCCTATGGAAATTTATACAAATAATATTTTATCTGATGCACATAAAAAGGAAGCTAATTTAGTTTGGGTTATTCTCTTCAAAAAAAATTAATGACAGCTTGATTGTATCCTCCATAAAATTTATATTAATAGAAAAGAAATGAAGAAAAATACATGTATCTTCTTAATTGCTCAAATAAACTTTCTATAATGTAAAATTATTTTAAATGAAATACATTTTAGGAGGTATATATAAACTCATCAAAAATATCAAGCTTATTCCTTTAATAAAATTCTATTTTTTAATTGATATTCTTGTTTCTGAAGTAGATTTTCCCTTCTTTAAAAAGAAGCACTAGATTTATTACAACCTCTTTTTGAATTAGTATTTTTATCAATTCAATTTAACAAACATTTTTAAGTGCCTACTATGTATCAGGCACTAGACTAAGTACAAATGAACATCTCTACAACTGTAAAAATAAGGGAAATCATGTTTTATTCATTCCATCTCTCTCTTATTAGAGGTTAACTCACCTTGCACTTTGGACACTTTTGGGCATTCCTCTGACCATGCTCAATTTCACTGGCCCAGTGACGCAATAGCTTGTCTCCTTTTTTGTATTCTTTGCAGTTAACACCTTCATGCCAGGGTGAGTGGCACTTAAAACACCAGACAAATTGGCAAATGGGGCATTGGATCTGCGAAAACAAAAGGAAAATAAGGTACATTGACAATTAACTTGTTTGCCATATAGAATATTCATAAACGAAGAAAAATTATGGGAGGTGGCCAACAAAAGGAACTCAGATTTAAGTCAGAGAAACTGAAGAAAATAACTTTTAGTTCAAACAAAAAAAAAAACTCCATAATAATAAATTAATATTATATGGCTCAAAGGGGAAACACTTCTTTTTTAACTGTTAGGGAAAAAAGTGAGGATAGTTCCAAAGTTTGGGCTATATTCCACATAATTTTCCAATCTTAAATCTAAGCTGGAACAGACAATTTAGGCACTCTTTGAACCTCCCCAGTGTCTCATAATTCATTCACATTGAAAACCATCTGGAAGGGGAATAAGCTAGATCTATAAGACAAGCCTATTTCTTAGGGCAGATTCTAAAATTGTTAAATAGGGGTACCTTCTGTTTTAATTTTTCTGAATAAATCCTTTCAACATTGCAACTATATTTCCTAAAATGTGGGATGATTTATGAGTATTAAGCCAATGCCTGTCAGACATCTGCCTCTTTAAATAAGGAAAACATATGAGCACCATTTTAAAAAAAAAAATTGGTTTAGACCTCTGATTTCACAGGTACTAGATAACTCCCAATTGAGGAGAATCCTTGTATCAATGAAAAATCAGCAGCTGTTTTTGCTCTGTGAGAGCTCCCTGAGGGACCTGAGAAGTTAAATAACTTTTTAGGGTTACAATACCAAAATGTATTAGAGGTAGGATTTGAACGTGGTGCTTGTTAATTCTGATCAGACTCTTTATCCATTATCTCCCACTACATGGCAGTGTTCAACTGACCATAATACTATTTGCTTCAGAATAGAATTTGATAAACTAGCTTCATTTCTGGCATGCATTCAACAGTACTTAAAGCAAAATAGAAAATGATCATATGAATAGATATTGCACCTAAAGCATGAACTTAAAGGATGTCATCAGAGAGAAGTTAGAGTGTGTTAATTATATGAAAGTTTTTTGTTTGTTTGTTTTTGCTTAAAATATTCTTTAAGTTGGCTCCAAAGTGAAAGTTGTCCTTAACATCATGATACAATGATTTCTCTGACTGCAATGGAGAGTGAAATGATCTCATTTTTAAAGAATGCTAATGTGGGAGTTTGTTTTGTTTCACTATGCAAATTTATAACATTTTCTTTTTTTCTTTCTTTTTTTTTTTTGTTACTAAACTGGGAAGGGGAAGCAAGGAGAGAAAATAAATGCTTTTTAATCAGAAGTAAATAATAAACATTTAAAAATAAATAAAAAAAATAAATTAGGTTACTAAGCCAAGGTTCCAATGCTTTCCAACTTTTGTGAATAAACAACTTCAAGATATACAGATGTGATGTGTCTGAGTATTTTATATGCTTTTGGCCCCTCTTTATTAATAATCACAAACCATATTTTCCAGCTTTTGTGCAATTCAAAGTATCCTGCCAATTTTTTTTTGGTAGAATTTACTTTATGCAATTGATGTTGGTGCAAAAGTTGCAATCACCTTCAAGTTAGTATTATTATTTATGCTTGTTTTGAAAGTGTCATAAGGATATACTGTGCAATGTGTGTAGTGTTTAGCAGTAAAACTAATTTTGCCAACTCTTTTATCATTTTTCTGAGGAAAGCTTAAGAACTTTCCCTTTAATCTGCAACCTCTTATTTTATGTTTTCATTCAAAACAAACAAAAAACTCCTAAAACAATAATGTCAATATATTATTTTAACATGTGTAACATATATTGGATTACTTGCCATCTAAGGGAGGGAGTGGGGGGAAAGAAGGGAAAATTTGGATCATAAGGCTATGCAAGAGTCAATGTTGAAAAAGTTGAAAAAATTATCCATGCATATATTTTGAAAACAAAAAGCTTTCAAAAAAAATAATGTCAATATATAATTGGTTCCATTCTTTCAGTCACTTTTGGGTTATTAGGGAAAAAGTTACATCAATAGCTGTATTGGTTATATTCATGTAATACAATCCAATTTTTATCCCACTCAATTTTACCTCTCTACTATAATTATGAAAGGAGAAAGATCCCCATGGAATTGAAGACCATTTTGTATTTTTGTCTATTTTACACTGATAAAGCTTTAAAAACTTATTGCTCAATATGAAACCTTTAGATAAAAATTATTTTTGTACTTAGGGATGTTGATTTTTGGATAGAAGATAGTATCACTCAACTTATACTTGGAGCTTTTTAAACCTGGTAGAACAGGTTAGGACTTGTACTCACTAGCAGTAATTTTGAGAATCCAAAGGCACCTCCATACCAAGATCATGTAATAGAGGGAGATTTGTGTTAAGGATATTTTGGACTACTTTTGTAGAAAATAAATTCAATGATCTTGTTTCAATAACAGTATAAAAGATAGTTTTGTTGCTTTTCCCTTATAACAAGTAGCTCTCTAAAAATGCTCCAAATAAAATTTAATTCTAAAAAACCTCTAGGGTCTAAAATAGGAAGAATTTTTAATAGCCTGTTGCCCAATTTTTAAATCATCTTCCTCTGATATTCTATTTTTCTGTTCTTATAAGCTTTGCAAAAAAAATAAATAAATAAATAAAAAATCTCCCCTCCAAACCTTTTTCCAGAAACATGGCTGGCAGATCCTGAGAACAAAGATAAACAGACTTTGATTGATCTAATAATACCAGTTTGTGCAAATAAAACATACTAAAAATGAATGTCTAAGATGAATGGTTGAAATGACATCATAATCAGATAGTACAAAGTAACAATAGTTAATGTGTGGGCTACAAAGCAATACTGTAGTCAATACAAGAGATATGAATGTAGATTATAAACTCAGTAGGGTTCTAACTGACCTCTATTACAGAGTCTAGGAAGCAATATTAAGGAATAAAATTTAAGTTGTGACTGCCTCCTGCTAAGATTTTTTTTTTCTAGAAACCTAGCCAAAATGAATATACCTTTATAGGGTACCATTAACCCTAAACAAATTATACTATAGTTTTTGCAGAGTCCAGTGTACTAATTTAATTAAGAAAATCATACAAAACATGTGAAACCATAAAATATTAGCTTTGAAAATCAGAGGACAGAATTAGGAATGATGAAGAGAAATTCAGAGGCAAATACACCCTGAATAAGGGAACATTTCCTATCTGAGAGCTACCACAAAATGTAATTGGCTAGTTCAGAAGATAGTGAGCTTCCTTTTACTAGAATTCTTTGAATGAAGGCTTGGATGACTTATCAGGTTGTGTAGAGAAGATTTAAATGCAGATTTAAAGTGGAATACTGATCTACTTAAGTCCTTTCCAGATATATATATATTCTATTAAAAGTGCCTAAGGGAAAATTTTGTTCTTAAATACCCTGTTGCTTATGGAGTGGTGCACTAAGAGGAAGGAGAAGGTTTATCACTGTATTTCCAAAGAGGAATTGACTTTTGAAGACAAAAAACTAATTTTCCTTTAAAATGTACTGTGTATTTGTTAACTATAGTTAATCATTAGTCTTTGATGATTATGATGATGAAAACTAGTAGTTTTAGAAAAGAAATTTCTAAAACTGATTTCATTTGTATGGAATCTTTATTATTCAACCCTGTTCCTCAGAAAAAGCCCAAATGATTTTCTATAAAAATGAATATTGTATCAAAGATATTATATAGGGGCAGCTAGGTGGAGAAGTGGTTAGAGCACCAGCCCTGAAGTCAGGAAGATCTGAGTTCAAATCTGGTCTCAGACACTTAACATTCCCTAGCTGTGTGACCCTGGGCAAGTCACTTAACCCCAATTGCCTCAGCAAAAAGCAAAAAGCAAAAAAAAAAAAAAAAAAGATATTATATAAACAACCACTGAAATACAACACACTTATTTAACTCAAAAGTTTCTCCACTAAAACCTACTCTGATGTCTCATCATATCATAGATATGATCCAAGATTCTCAAAGGCTATGAAAGCAAAGAAAAAGTTCTAGCAAGATTGAGTATGAGCTAGGGAATTCAATAAATACCAACTGTATGAGCATGAGGTAAGTTGAGAAGCACACATCATCAGGTTGGCTACAAAGTGATGAAATTTTTGGTTATGACAGATCTCAAAAAAAGAAAAAAATCTACTAAATTTAAGAGGGACTGCAATCTGTGTTACTGAAAAGCACACTGATGAAATTACAAATGCTTGAAGGGGAGCCTCTCAAAAGCTAACATATTTGATTTTCAAACAATATTTATTTTATTGAAACTTTCATGAAAATAATCAATAGACCGAAAAAACTAATGGCATAAGATTTTGTACTTGGAGTCAGAAGACCTGGATTCAAATTCTGCCTTAAACATTTACTAGCTAAATGAATATAGGCAAGGTTTGACCATATCACTTCTCCTAGTCAATAAATTCCAGAAGTTTCCTCCCTACTGTCTCTCCAGGATTCACTTAAGGTTCTGCATGGCTTTTAAAGCCTTTCATAACCTCATCTTTTTCTACCTTTCCATTCTTCTTTATTCTCCTCTATATTAACTGTAATGCAATGCTACTGATCTCCTTGCTGTTCTTTGTACCCCATTTTCTGAATCCAAATGTTTTTATTAAGTGTTTCCCATGTCTGGAATGCTCTTCCTCTTCATCTCTATTTCAAAGCTCCTCTGGTTTCCTACAAATCTTGCATATGTCTTATCTTAAAATAATAGTTCCATGTTGGGTTTTTTTTGTTTTGTTTTGTTTTGTTTTGTTTTAAGATTTGAGACTTATGCTCATCAGGTTTCAAATCTTAAAAAAAAAAAAGGAACTATTATTTTTTTAAGTTGAGACAAAAAGCCAGTATTATGAGAAAAATTTTAATATTTGGCTGTTTGCTCCCTATCTAACTGGAATATTTTTAATAGATAAAAAACAAGTAAAAAACCTTCACAAAATCCTTGTAGCTAAGACAAGCAGAAGGCCGGCCAAGATTTATGTTAGTAAAACAAGTCATTAGTGAATGTAGACATGAACATATCCCTAACAAGATTTAATATGCCAACATCATAATATAAACTGGAAAATACAAAGCTTAACAGACATAACACAGTGTTTATTTCAGCTGACTACTCTGAAACAGGATAAATGATTTCATCTCTCTCTTTTATAAATTTGTTAGCAAGAATCATTTTAAAATCTGTCATTTCCCTGACATTGGTGACGTATTAAACTCTAGAGGAGTCAGAATGTTTCAAAAACTAGACTGACCTTGGAGGGTTGATAGATATACTAATTTGTGATTTATAAACACTATCAATTTAAAATGATGGTGTTAGAGAGAAGGGAGAAAGAAAAAGGCATAAAGTAGCTTATAGAGAAAATTGTATGTATATACACATAGTATATGTGTACTTTTTATTTAAAATCAGATTTGTGATTTCTTTGGTGTAGGAAATGCCAAGTAAGGAACTTCCTATTACCAATGCAAGCAGATCATTGCAGATTCTTTACAATTTATAATCTCAGAAAGTAGCTATTTAAAGCATTGAGAAAGTGACTTGTTGGGGGGGAGGGGGGAAGAGTGTCACAAAATCTCTTTGTGCCAGAGGCAGGATTTGAATTTAGGTCTTCCTTACTTTTTACCCAGTTCTATCTAGCACATCATGTAGCTTCTCATATCAAAAAACAACAATAGCTAGTATATATATTGTTTTTTTTATTTTCTGAGAGACAATTGGGGTCAAATGACTTGTCCAGGATCATTACGAAGTATTGTGTCTGAGGCCATATTTGAACTCAGGTCCTCCTGACTCCAGGGCCAGTGCTGTATCCATGGCAAATAGCTAATATATATTTATCAAACCTTTTATCAGAAGAAAATCTAAGCCCATTAAAAAAAAAGTGTGCTAATTAGAAGCAGCTAAATCCATTGATCTGGTATCTTAAAATGTATAAGTAATTTTTAAACAGTCTGGTTAGTGTTCCCTATGCATTACATCTCTTGCTTTTGAGCCTTAACTCAGGCTATCACCCATAGCCTAGAATGCTGTCCTGCTTCACCCTTACCTCTAGAAATACCCAGATCTCTTCAAAGTACAGCTCCAATGCTACCTTTTTCAAAAGTCTTTTTCTGTTTTTGTCCAATTGTTAATGCCTCTGCCCAATTCCTTTTGTTATTTGTTTTGTATATATCCTATGCTTATCTGTGAAGATGTTGTATCTCTCTAGTACAGGGTTCTTAACCTGGGGCCCAAATGACCTTTAAAAAAACTTTGACCACTATTGTGATGTAATTGGCTTAATTTATAATCATATGTATTCTATTTTGTGCATGCAAAAACAATACTCTCAGAAGGAACCCATAAGTTTCACTAAACTAGCAATGGATCTATGACATAAATATACAAAACATTTACCAATAATAAATCATAATTATGTAACTCCCATATTTATTGTGAAACCCAATAGAGGATCACAACCCAATTTAAGAATCTGAGTTCTAGTACAATGCATGTGTATCCCTACAACCTAACATAGTGCTTGACACATCATTGGCACTTATTAAATGCCAAAAAAGGCACATTTATGGACATTTTATTTTTCAATTTGAGATGGGGCAAAGGACAATTTTGTGCCTTTTCAGGTTTTTTTTGATATGTTGGGGAAAAGAAATTGAGGATGAATTTAATAAAATTGAATTATTTATGACCGATTATACTTCTAAATTATACTAGATAAAGGCACAAATGGAACTTGTTTTGTATCAGTTAACACCATCTAATTATTAAATATTCTGAGCCAAATCAAATACAAGAAAGGGATTTCTTTGGGTTCCCAACTGGACCAAAAGAGAGAAATAAAACTACTCCTAAGATTTTACATAAATATATTTCATTCTTTTTTATACTTGTCTCCTCTCTGCTTCCTTCCCCTCTCAAGGGAGAATAATTAGTGTGAGCTGAGAAAAAGAATTTATGAATTTTATAAAGACAGAATAAGTAGCAGACTGCTATCATGGCTTTTATTAGAAATATGAAATTGTTTTTGGTACCAGAGACAGCATAGTCAGAATCAAAGGGAAACAAAGAAATCCTACACTTGAGATAATATCCCAGGGTTTCACCAAAGGCAAGCTTCTCTCAGGAAAAACTTCCCAGTCTGGAAGTTACCTCCCTTGAGAGTATATGGGTGATTGACTTTCAGAATACAATGAGAAGTTTGTTTAATTACTCAAGCTTTTGTTGGTAGAAATTTTTTCCTGGTGTTGGAAGAAGGAAGCCTATATGTCTAATAATTTTGTTTATTGCTAATTGATATACTTCAGAACTGAGTACTCTTATTTCACATTTTTAAAACAATTAAAAAACCAAAATTTCCAGGGCAGCTAGATGGCGCAGTGGATAGAGCACCAGCCCTGAAGTCAGGAGGAGCTGAGTTCAAATCGGACCTTAGACACTTAACACTTCCATGCTGTGTGACCCTGGGCAAGTCACTTAACCCCAATTGCCTGGGGTGGGAGGGGGGGAATTCTCCCAAACCATACCAGATAACAAAAGAAATATTGATATAATTATAATAACAAATATTAATTTAAAACTGCAAAATATTAGAAGTCAAGATATTTGATATTTTGACATAATTTTAATGTAGAACTCAAGTTCTTGCTGAGCTGGCACTATTAATCTCAATAAATATTCAAAACATAACTGTTTTACAGCCAAGCTATTATAACAATGCATTGAAAAGAAGAATAACAGAACTAAATTATAAACTACCCTATGCAACGGCACTAACAGGGTCTGTGAATTCATGATCATATGTGAAATAGTATCAGAGTAGGCAGTAAATTCCATAGAAATAATAAGATA
The DNA here is from genome assembly GCA_023553655.1 of Myrmecobius fasciatus. Taxonomy (NCBI): domain Eukaryota; kingdom Metazoa; phylum Chordata; class Mammalia; order Dasyuromorphia; family Myrmecobiidae; genus Myrmecobius; species Myrmecobius fasciatus. The sequence goes on from JAJPUD010002995.1 coordinate 247,044, forward strand.
AATGAGAGATACGTTGCTAGGTGGCTAAAATTTTGACACTAAAAGCTTCAAAGTTTTTATAGAAATTAGAAACAACATAACTTGCATAACAATGTCTTGCTTCCTCAAGCCCAGAAACATAGTTTCTAAAATAATGAGTGGGGTGGAACACAGATGAGTAACAATTCTCACACATGTCAGGTCCCTTGAATCCAGGTAACAAGCCCCTGTTCTTATCATACCTTTAGTTCTATGCCTTTCATCATTCTAGTGTCCTTAGTTTCAGTGCTCAACTCTATGATCCTTCCTTGGATTTTACAATTCACATGTTGCAAAAGTCTCATGCTGAAGGCCTCAGTCTGCCAGCCAAACCCTAGAAGGAGAAGGTTATGATTCCTATTTCCCAACTATTCACTTCATCTACATATCCAACATTTTGGCACCATACCACCTACTGTTCTTGGAAGTCCTTAAAAGGGATGATGGCCATAAGGGTGAGTGACATGTTGGAACCATTTTTTAAACTTTAAAAACCTCTACATGTGATACTTGCCAGTCTCCACCTGAAATAAGAAGAATTCTCTAAAGACAGTTCTTAAACAGCTACTAGCCAGGTTATTTGGATGATCAATCAAATTATGAGACATAATAGAGTTTTCTGATGCTATAGTGGGAATTAGTAGTAACAGTATGATTAGGAAGTGTTATGCAGGGTATACCCTCAAAACCTCAATTCTTATAGATAAGTAAAAACAAACAAACAAACAAACAAAAAAACATTTTGGGTTGATTGATAGGAATACTATAACAGGATTTAAAATGCTTTCAGAAGGTCCAAGAGATGCAGGGGACACTGTCCATTGGTAGCGACTTAAATATTGTTTCCATTGCTTTATAATACAAATTAATATTGCTGAATCCCTATGCTCTCAGCTGTAATTTACTACTAATTAATAGTGATATTGGTTAAGAGCCTGTAATCCTTACTACTGGGGAGGCTGAGGTAAGTAAAACCATTTGGATTTCTGATAAGCAATAGGTTGTGCCCTGAGGGTCTGGAAGCTGATGGGTTGAAATATCAAGCTACCTAAAGAGGGGTCAGAAAATAAAGGAGGTGATGTTCAATATTAGCTGTGTAAGATGTGGAGAGCCAGTTTCAAAGAAGAAAAAAAAAAGTAATGTTAGACTCTAAAGAACTTGGAAATATGTTGCATAAGTGATGAAACTGTATTTAAGTAATAGTTTATAACTCCCCAAGTCTATCCATTTAAAAAGAATAAAATGAATAGTTACAAATTAAAGAAAGTTTATTATGCCCTTTTGCTATATCTCTGGCCTTGAATTGATTAAACAGATTAAGTCTATCTCCACATTAATTTTTCTCTTCCTATCAATGGCAAACAATAGAGTATCTGTATAGGGGATAGAAATGGAAATAAGGAGGAAGGTGTTTCATGCCCAATTTTGCCACTTATTAAACAATCTTAGAGAATTATTTTGTTTGGATAATATTGTTACTGCTATCTACCCATCTTACATATTTTAGCTATACAAAGAATGAACTGTACATTTAGAGACTATAACTAAGTTTCCCGGTTGGAAAACAATATTGTGTAAAATTAAATATATTTATAATAGCAGAAACCCTAATAGTAAGACTCCTATTTCTTTAGGAATACCTGAACTCATCTCTATATTGTGTTCTTCAGAGAAGGAATTGGCTACTTCAATTGGTTACTAATAGACTCATATTCTGGCAATTTCAATTTGATGAAGGATGCACTGTTCTTGCATGTTATACTGCATTTTTCAAAATTTTCCCATGAAGATTGAAATAGACAAATTTTTTAAAAATGTAAAATGGCACTTAGTCCCTTCCAACCTGAAAGCATATTTCCCTTCTTTTGCAAAGAAAAAATATTTCTAGACCTAAAAAAAAAACCAAGTTTGGCATTATTTAAATCTCATTTTCATTCATCTAACTCACAAAACACTTATTGGGTTCTAAAAGGAGTGGGGAGAAGTCAATTAACACATGGACTGAAAGCCCTTAATTTGATTTAAAAAAAAAAGTTCAATAAAATTCAATAGAATTTTTGGCTCTAGCAATGTGAATGGAATCTAGATACCTTTTTCCCTTTCAATAATTAAACTAGGAAAATTATTTCCACCATAAGATGACTTACATGGTCTCGGTTGAAGTGATTACCTGCAAAATTCTATTGTTATTATTGTTAACAACAGTCCCCTTCTTTATGATATTTATGTAAAAACAAAAATTCCAAGTTTTTCTTTCAATAAGAATCATCTGTCAAGTAGTTGAAAATATATATATCATAAATTGAATCGATCTGAATTTTTACTCTTTCATCATAGATTCTAAAATTTAGGAAATCATTTAAATGCTGCAAACTGCAGTATTCAAATATTTATCATGGAAATTAATCCTAAAAAAACACAGTTATTGGGGATTACTGAGAAATAAAATTAATAACATCACCCAGCAGATGCCATTCATTAAGAAATAATAATATAAACAAAACTAACTATATAAGAACTAAAACTGTCTAAATCTTTTTTATTTAGCATAGGTCCCAGCTTCAAAGACAGATGAGATCTTCATGGCCCTTACAAATTCATTATATATAGCATCTCAAACTTGAAACACTGGAGGAAACTATCCAACAAACTACAATTCCATTTAAACCACTTGGTAACTATCATAACTCCTCCGAAGACATAGGATGTTCTAAAAATTACCTTAAAATACAAAGAAATCTTCATTTTGGCATTTTACTTAAACATCATAAAGTTTATAAAGTCTTCTACTACTCTGGTCATAGTCAAAATAATTGAGTCACAAGTAAACCAGTGCAAATAGCCCAGCATATATAGGTACAAGAAACCTTACATTATAAATCATTATTACTTTGAATATTGGACTTTAATTTTGTATATATGATGTATTCTTGATTTTCTTAAGGTAAAATGAATAGTGTCTGAAACCTGTATGTATATAAAATATAATCATGATTACATCCATGAACACATGCAATTATTGTAGGACTTGAATATTTATGCAGGGATATAGTACTACAGAACTATATTCTAAAACATAGCTTACATTAGGCTCCAGTAAGAGAAGAAAGCCCACTTATGCCCACCACATGCTGTCCTACTTTGGCTGCTCCTATCATGTGACATTTAATCCATAGCTCTGGTGAGCATGCTCACTTTGTATTTGTTTTCCAATTTGGTAGGGGTTGGACCATGTCCTCTCTTCTTGTAGGTTGTAAAGTGCTTGCATTGAGGGCATGGCTTGGTGCTGGAGTCAATACGGCTGAGTTCCAAGAAGTACTTGTATTTGATGACATCATCACGTGGCAGGTTATAGAGAACAGTTGTTTCCTCTAGGTATTCATTGCATTCTGTGATAGGGCATTTGATTTCCGCTTGACCAAGTTGAACCTATACAAAAGACATAAAAAAAAAAAAAAACCCATAAAACTTTACAATTTGTTTTCTTATAAAACATAGCTAAAACATTGGCTAAAATAAAAGATAGTTATTTCACATATCAAGACTCACAGAGTATATGTAAAGCTCCTGAGTTTCATGATAAGTAATACACATTTGGTATTTTCAGAATATCTTGCAAGATTTTTGGTTAAAATTTAAGCCATGTTCAGCATCACATCTTCAATTCACAAACATCTCAACTAAACCAAAAGCCTTACACAAGTGAAACAAATCAACATTACGACTTCCTAGAAATCATGTTTGTTCAAATTTGACATCCACAATAATTCTTAAGGGAAGGTAGACTGAATATGCAAATGTGAAACTAGTTTTGTATTACAACACTAAGCTGAGAATTCTAGTTTAAAACTTCAAAAGAAAAAAATGGAGCATTTTTACAAGAGTAGAGAAGTAAGACCTACAACAGCTTGAAAAGAATACTTACTATTTTTACTTTGAGGAAACTAGATCGTTCATTTGATAGTGTTGGACTTCTGAGTTTGCCACAGTGAGATAATTTTAATTTCTGGCAATAACATATTAATAAAAGGAATATTAATGAAGATTTTAAAAAGAAGAAATCACAAAATATTTTGAGTGATAAAATTGTTTTCGGTAATATTCAGAGATTAATTTTTTGATAAGTCAAGTTGTATATATTACAGAAGAGGCTTAAAGCAAAAGGGAGGAAGTAGGAGGGATGAATTTCAAATCTTGCCTAAGGCAAACAAATGTCTAGTCTTAGGGGCTTGGTAGGATTCTGCACAAGGAAATACGTGCCTGGGGTACCTAGGGAAGCATGGGAGGGGAAGAAACACATAGTTTCCCACAAAAATATTATTGCACATTATGCTTTGGTTCAATAGCAATTAATAGCATAGTAATATAGTTCAATACTTCTAGGCACATTTAGAATTGAGAAAACTAGGGGCAGCTAGGTGGCGCAGTGGATAGAGCACCAGCCCTGAAGTCAGGAGGAACTGAGTTTAAATCTGGTCTCAGACACTTAACATTCCCTAGCTGGGTGACCCTGGGCAAGTCACTTAATCCCAATTGCCTCAGCAAAAAAAAAAAAAAAATAGAATTAAGAAAAACTTTTCTAGGCTACCGCCAAAGCTTCCAAATGAACTTTTGGAACACAATCTATTATAAAATAAATGCCACCTGTGTTAAATCTTATGATGACAAAGGGTCACCAGAAAGATTATTACTTAGATCTTTTTATAACAATTAAAAATATATAATACATTTTAATTCCTGGTAGTAGTCTGAAAATAAGGAAGATGGGCAAACTCTGGTAAAATGTGTGAGAAATACTCAGTTTTCTACAAGATGTTACAAGTTTCAAGGTAAGGTAGAATAACAAGCACTAATGACCATTTGGCTTTCACAAGAAGGAAATAGTCTAACTGCAAAGTCCTAGTAAAGGGAGCTAAGTTGGAAACTGGCTTAAATTGGCCTGGGTCAATAAGCAGGTGTTAGCTTTTCTTCATTGTGATAGGCTCATTGCATATTATCTGACACACCCCAAGGGCATTTTTGAATGTGGGATATATGACAAGGCAACATGTCTAGGAGCAGCATATAAAAGGTAGATGAGCAAGATTGAAAACCAAAAGGGCTCCATCCAACCAGAACTCTAAAGGGAAGAGTTCTCCTTTTTGTATTAGTGTGTGAAGTTTTTACATCCCCTTTTGCAGGAGTGTATAAAAAGTTTAAACCACTTCATTCATCTTGAGGTTGTTTATTTACTGTACCATTTTTGGGGTTCAGAATTTTATTTATAACAAATTCAAATAGAAAGCAAAGGAAATCTGTAGGCACCAACCAGTTACCTATCTGTTATTGACAAGTGAGTGTATAACTAAAAAATTCAAATGCTGATAAACACTAATCCTTTAACACCAAAACATGTCTCCACATTGTCAACATAAACCTTAAAAATTTATTATCGAGAAAATGAAGTCAAAATATTGAAGCACATACAAAATTGGAGATTAGGATAAAATGCAGCAGTGAAGAAGACAAAAATAGTATGACTATGGCAACTATTTTTTGTGAGAAAACACATCGATAATGAACTCATCAACCCATTTTCAATTATGTTAATTTTCCATATCAATTTTAGGTTTTTCTCTTCATTTGTTTTTGGACAGCTTTAAATACTTATGTAACGACAAATGTATTTGTTAAATAAACAGCATCTAAAATCAAATAGTGAGATTTTTCTATGTAGCCATTATATGCAAAATAAAATCACTCTATTTTCAAATGAATTTTAAAACTCTAATTGACAGAATAAGTATAGATCTTACAGTTCCTTGAACTTCAAGGAACTATTTATTCTACACTTAATAAGATACATTTTTACTTTGGAGTACAGGTTTCTTGATATAACATTTAGATGAATGACAAATTTAGCATGTAGAATATTAGAATGAAAGCTTTCTGATCAGAATTAGCTAACTATAGCTTCATAATCACATGATGAATCTTAGCCATGTTGTCATGAAGATTTCTTGCTCTCCATATTTCTTCAGTTCAAATTCATATCTTAATTTAATCTTTAGTAATTTTTTCAAGAGAATTTCTTATGCCTAAGCAATTCTGTGACAGATACTTTGACACATTAAAAAAATTCTTCATGTCCTTGGTAATTATTTTATGGCATGTCAATGAAATGATTTTTTTATCTCTATTGCCAAATGAAATCAAGGGCTTAAAATGAGAAAACTCTAAGGATTGAGCAATTCATTAAAAGGCATTGATTAAGAATGGAATTTTGATTTCCAGAACACAGGTTATATACACTACAAGAATCATAACAGGGAATGAGAACATCTAACAAACATTGGTAAAAAATACATTTTCCTGAAGTCTTGAATATCAAATAAAAATGGCTTTAAATTGGGAAAAAAAGGGGGGGCAGCTAGATGGCACAGTGGATAGAGCACCAACCCTGAATTCAGGAGGACCTGAGTTCAAATTTGGTCTCAGATAGTTAACACTTCCTATTTGTGTGACCCTGGGCAAGTCACTTGACCCCAATTGCCTCAGGGGAAAAAGAGAGAAAGAAAATTGCTTAAACATATTTATGAAGCTAAAGAATTTTCTACACATATTACATATTACTTTCCTTTACACACTTTATATTCCAGTCAAACTTAACTACAGACTTATCTTCATACAGACATTCCATCTTTCTTCTTAGTGCATGAAATTTACTCCCTCCTTGTTTATATCTTAGAGATTATAGACTCCTTCAACATTCCTTGCAAGTACTACCTCTTAAATAAGGCTCTTCTTGATCACCCTCTCTATGAAACAATTTTGTATTTAGTGATATGTGAACATGTTTCTTCACTTCCCCATAAAGTATAGGCTTCAGAAGCTTTTTTATTTTTGTCTTTGTATTCTCAGGACCTAATACAGTGCCTGGCACATAGCAAATGCTTCTTGCTTGATTCATATAATAAAAGAAGTGTAAAGGTGGAAGATGCCCCTAAATTCACAGAAATTGAATAAATCAAGAAACAGATCACAAGCCTAGCAAAGGCATGATGTAACAATGACTAGGGACTTCAATTATTCAAACATTTGCAGATACTCTTTCTGACAAAAGCTGAGCATTTTATGAATCATAGTTTGTGAATCATATCTTCCTACTCCAAAAGATGGAAAACTGAATAAAAGTAACATTCTGGAACAAAATCTTGCCAAAGGAAGGAACTAAATTTGCCAAAGTAGAAATGATGAGAACCTACAGGGGAAATGATCATTTCAGCTTAGAATTTTATATAGGAGAGTAAAGCTAGAGTATAGTCTAAAATATATCCTACTCTCTGATCAAAGGATCAACCAATGATGACTTCAAAAAGATTGATGAGGAAACATGCCTTCTTCCTCTTGGCAGAGAAGAACTAGATTAGGGGTATAAACACAAACATGCATTTTAAGAAATGGCCAATTTGTTGTTTTGCCTAATCATACATAAGAAAGAGGGAGTGGGTTGCTAGGCAATAATAGACTTGGAAAAAAAAAAAGAGACATTTTAAAGGCTGTACAGAGATAACACAGAGGAGATGCAAAATGGGCAACAGAATTAATTGTTTCTGCCTTGTTAAGTTTAATATTCTTAAAAATAAACCCTATGTGGCAGAAATTCTTGGTTTCATATGCAATCTTGCCTATTCTTCAAATTTTGAATCATTTGTAATCATTGATAACTGAAGAATTTATAATAAAAATCTTTTTAAAAGATAAATTAGTGAGATCTATAATAGAAGAATGGAGCTCTTAGAACAAAGTTTGGTTCATGGAAGCACCTTAATAAATGGTAGTAATTAACTGGATCACTGAAAAGAAACAAATCAGTGAGAAATCAATGACTAGAGGTGGAAAACAAGAGGCAGAGTGAAGTACTTTGAGGTTAAATCACATTCGGTAGTTACTAGAAAGTGAGTGGTGATCAGCATGAAGGAATCATTTATGATCTTTATTTCTGATGAAGCTCAATCTTTTCTATGATAAAATAATATGAACTTGAAGGAAAGAGTGTCATCACATTTTAAAAACAATTCTTGAATTCTCTTCCTTGCTAGGTGATCTCACAACATTACTGTCCTTTGGGGAAAGAAGGAACCCTACTGGAAAGGAGTAAAGGTTTCTTCATTTACGATGGACTTGAGTACAAATCCTTTTTTATATATTTTATTTTATATATTTTATAGATATTATATAAGTAAAACAAATATTTCCAAAAATATAAAATATAAAATAAAATATATTCAAATTTTGAAGAGTCAATTTCAAAAGGTGCAGAGAAAATATATTTAAGATCCAATGGCTTAAAATTCTACAAAAGCTGTCAGTCCAAAAGGATTGGAAGTTCTAAAGCATGAAATTCTAGAAGCACAAAAAGAAGCACTATGGATGCACAGGGAAGCCACACACCTAATTAGGTATTAAGAAGACATGAACTGAAGATAGAAGCAAGAACAAAATTAAACAATGCATGAATAACAAGGAATGATATAATCCTATGAGAATAATGTCAAGGTTGATAAAATTCAAAATGAGTTAAGGCTGATGAAGAATGTTAAGAGCTCTTTAATACTAAAATGAAGAAAAGGAAAATACCAAAGAAGGGAGGGGAATACTCTCACTCAAGGCAGATAGGAATATAATAAAAGGAGAAAGCAGAACTCCTTAATAAAAATTTCTTTTTTGTTTCCATTGGCAAGAAGAATACATTTGGACAAAAAGGACAGAATATAAACAGCTAATAAATAGTAATGTAAGATACAGAAACCAAAGGTAAGTATAAAAAATGTACTTCTCTCCCTTCACTGAGTATATAAGACATCATAGAAATGATACTTTTATGTATGACTGACATGTTGGTTGGTTTTGTGAAACTTGTTTTTCTTATTTCTTTTTAAAAGTATTTATTTCAAAGGATGGATTTATTGAAGCAAGGTAGAGGGAGTAGAATAAGAAATATACTCATAAATGTGATATAACCACAAACAACAAATTGTGGACAACATGATTTCAAAAAAAATTAAAATCAACAGAAAGACAGTGAAAATAAGCATAGGGTAGCATATTAATAGATATGAATTAAATGCAAGAAGTAGTATATAAAATATCATGGCATTTATGGCCAGAAAAGGAAGTGGGTCAGTCATTTATTGAGTGAGACAACAAATAGAAAACCTCAGTGCCTCATTCTAATTCCTAAACTGGTCCAGAAACCAGAAAGCCACTCTTTAGAATTCTGGCATATAATTTTTATGAATAAAGAAGCAGACTAGAATTGAAGAGAATACAGAGGCCTGAAGGAGTTACAATGTGTGCTGATAGAGGGAGCACCCACATCAATGAAACCAAAGAACCAAGGTCTCAAAATATATTCTCATTACTTATCATAGGCTACTGTATATATTGAGAGTTTTTATCTACAGCAGCTTTGCTTTGGATGAATCATACTAGGTAAAACAACAATAAAATCATGCCTATACATATACATACATATAATTATTATTATCATTGAAAAAACTATCTGGGGAAGCTAACTTCAATCCTTAAACAACTTTTTAATTTTTCCTCCTGATAAGACTTTTCATTATTTTTAAATGACTGTTTAATTTTTTTTACCTTATATAAAGAAAATTATTCTTGCTTATGATATAATTTTAAACACAAAATGATTTTCTTTTTTTCTTCTAAAAATAATGTTCAACATACTCAGGTTAATCCAGATAAAACATATCATTTGAAATAAATTCAGAGAATTAAAAAAATACTCTCTATAGCTTAAAATAATTTACCCCAAGATTCAAAAACAAACTATACATTAGAATGGAGCCTATTTATAAACAAGACCTAATTTATCAATCTTATTTGCTGTGCAAGTTTTATATGTGAAAAGAGCAAACTAAAAAAATCTCTTTCAGATACTCAGAATTTGTTGGTCTTAACCTATTTAAACTCTTCCTGATATCCAAAGCCATTTTAGTTAACACTCAGTCTTATTTCTATGCATGTGACTTAAAAAAAAAAAAATCAAATCACAAATGTAAGGAAATTTAAAATTTGCCATATACAACACAAATGTCATGGTTTAAATTACTAAGTGCCACACTTTCCAAGTTAGTTTTGTTAAAAAACATGCCTATTCTAGTGAGACAAAATTACTTACCTGTAACAGTCTCCAAGGGAATTATTAAGATGTGCCATTATCAACTTAACTTCTAAGGTAGTTGGTAGTTTCCCATCTGGGAAACTTGAATTCAAAAATAATTTAGTGACTCACATTATCAAGCACATAGGAAAAATGGCAGGTTAATTAAATCTTCAAAACAAATGAACAGAGACAAGAAGAACATTGATTCTCTTCTCTTTGGGGAACCAGCATGTAAACTACATTTATCATTGGAATAATTTTAGTGTTTGTTTTCAGGAATGAAATGTTTTCATATGACTCAAGGTTGTCATATGATATGGAAGAAATAAATAAAAGCTGGGTTTCAATCCTTATTCTGCTACTTATTATTTGAGTAATGTCAGCTAACCTGTGAGCCTCAACTTCCTCTTCTATAAAATGAAGAAGTTTGGAGTAGATGATCCCTAAATCCCTTTGATTTTACATCTATGATCTCAATCATAGAATCATGAATCATAGAATTCTTAGCGAAGTGACCAATAGAACAACCTAACATGGAAGAGGAAAACTCCTAGACTAGTAGTCACTTAATTTCTCAATGCCTTGTGCAATCTCTAAAACATAAAATGGAGAATATTTAGATTTGCATTGCTACAGAGTTTCTTGAGTAAGAGCTCCTTATATTGAAGAAATCATGAACCCAAACAAAAATTACTTATATAAATGTCTACACACATGACATATGTTCCATATTCTTGGTTTGCATAATGAAGCATGAATGTTGAGACAAAATGCTAAATTTGTAGTCTGGAAATCTAGCCTGATACTTATTAGTTATCTGGCCCCCAAGGAAATAATTTAACTTTAGAATGCCTTAAGCAACAAATTCAGATTTCACCTAAATATTCCACCTGAGGAAATCATAGATTCTTCCCAGTTCGGTGCTGGGGAAGATGCAATAGTACATAACAATACTTGTGATGAAGGATTTTACCACCTACCTTGAGAAGATAAATCTTACATACTGAAGTATTTAAAAGATAATTTAGGGTTGTTCCAGACTAAGTTTCCAAGCAAGGGGTTCAGAGGAAAAAAAGACATTTTCCCCCCCCAGATAAGTGTGAGATCAATACAGGCGAGAATATTCTACAATAGAAGTATCAAACACATGCCTGGCAACAGTTCCTGAGTATGGAATCAATTTAAAATGTCAATGGGAAATATTTAACAAAATATATAAAAATTAAACAGAACACAGGAAATAGTAATATATAGTTTTCTAAGTTAATATGCAGCCTGAGGGGATTCTTATATAGTTTAATGGGCTGTTTTATTTGAATTTGACATCACTGAAAAAATGCAATGGCTTACTAGACTGTATTCTAACTAAGAAAAAAAAAATGATTGATTTGCTAAAATTGACAGAGATGAATTGGATGCCAATCTGAATCTCCTAGGCATACATCTTTCATCCAACCACAAAATGAAATAAATTTTTATCAGAATGAACACTAATGAAGAGTAATAATGGGTAGGAAGTGGGAAAAAAAAGTTAATTTTCTTTAAGCTATTAAAGAGGAAAAGGAACATGTATAAAATTATTTATAGCAGTTCTATTTGTAGTAGCAAAAATACAGAACCTAAGTGAACATCTATCTACTGGGAAATAGCTAAAGTAAATTATGGTATCCCGCTATAACACCAGAAAAAAGGAAAAATGGATGCCTTTGGGGGAGGGGGAGAAAGAAACTTGGAAAGACTGGATAAACTAATGCAGGTTGAAGTGAATAGAACCAGAATAATAATTTATACAATAACAACACCAATATAAAGAAAAGCAACTTGAAGAGATTTGAGAACTCTAATACAATAACCAACTATAATTTTGAGGATTGATAAATGAAGTGTGTTAGCCACATTTTGCCAATATTTTCAGTTAAAACTAATGTGGGAATTTGTTTTGCTTAACTATATCTATTTCTCACAAGGGTTTTCCTTTTCTTCTTCTCTCCAAAACTGGGTGGTTGGTGAAAAGAGTGAAGTGGTGCAGAAAATAAGAGATAGGTAGCAAGAAAGAAAAATGGAGGGAGTAGGGAGAAAGGAAGGAAAAGGAAGGAGAGGGGAAAGGAAAAAAATAGAAATGGGGAAGGAGAATAGGAGAGAGGAAGAGGGAAGGGGGAAAAAAAAGGAAAATGGGAATGGAATGGAAAGGAGAGGGAAAGAAAGGACTCCCTATTGTTGTTTTTTACTGCAGAGAAGAAAATAGAAAGAAGTCCAGGAAGAAACACAAGCAAGTAGGACAACTTAGAAAGTTAAAGTTTTAACATAATATATAGTTTAATATTATTGTATGTAAACCAAGCTATACATAAGAGATCTATGGCTTTATGTACATTTCTTTTTTTTTCTCTTCTCTGTATATAAGTGCCCATTTTATCTGATATTTGTTAAGTTCAGAACAAATGTGAATTAAAAAACCTAAAAATTTTTCCTTATACTTTTCTTCTAACTTCACTCATTTATATATATAGCTTGTCAGCTATCAATCTCTGTCATCTGAACAGCATATTGACTTTTTTTTTTGCCTGAGGCACTTGGGAGTTAAATGACTTGCCTAGAATCCTTGGTTATATTTTTCATTTCTTTCATGGTTTCTTTGTTTTACTTTTCTCATAATGTTAACATTTCTTGATTTGATGTGCTGATAGCTGAGATTTACTTTTGCATAGTGTTTTCATCCTTTTCTTTGATTCTTTTTTTTTTATCCTTGTATTGAAAAACCTGTGATTTTATTTCTGTATAGAATAGTTGTTGTTTTTATAATGACTCTCTTAAACATTATTATGTTGTCAAAGACTATACTCACTCCAAAAGTCAGGGTTCTAATCTCCTGATGCTGATTCTCTGATAGCAGCACTATTGGAGAAGGATCACCTGATATATTGATTAACTCTTTAAATGTTATTGGCCAATAACATTTAAAGAAATATAACCATTTTAATTTTGAAAAATTAAATATAAAAATTTTTGAATAATGTTGAAGTCTTGAATTTTGAATAATTAAATATATACTTTAGGAGTTACCTTGAAATCATAGAACTGTCAAAAATAATTTTTCTTGAGATAGCAAAATGGTAAAAATATGAAACTACTATGAAATGGCATTTAAAAGAACTCCACATTTTAGACAACAGTAAGAAAATGCATGTTTTGGTCTTACTTCTATCACTTATAAACTCTATTTAGGTAGGTTTCTTCAATATGAAATCCTCTTTACTTTTTAGTATGAAATCTTCTTTTATCATATAATCTTCTATTAAATGGCCATCCCTCCCCCTTCTAACTGATTTTGACACCACTAATGTGAAGAATATCAAGCTCCTGCATGCTGGACATTTGAGAACTATCAAAAAGTCTTTAGTGTAATAACAATAATGGTGGTATCAAAAACCAATCTTAGAATAAGACCTTTGGGCTAGCCTTTGAATGCAATTCCACTTGTAGATTTAAAATCTTGAAGGTAGGGCCAAGAGGGCAGACTAAATGCAAAGATTTGCCTAAGTTCTCCCCCAAATCTCTCCAAAAACTTTTTAAACCTGACTTTAAACAAATTCTAGAGTTGCATACACCACAAAAAGACGGAGTGAGATAATTTTCCAGCCCAAGACAACTTAGAAGGTTGGCAGGAAAGATCTGATACACAAGGGTGAGAGAGGAACACAGACCAATGCAAGCCGACTAACACAGACTTGGCCCCAGCAAAAGAATCAGTGGCAGCAATAGAGCTCTCTAGACCTCTACACATGGTAAGGAGATCAAAAGATTTACAGGAATCCTATTGCTAGCACGAGAGACAGGATTCTATTGCATTACCTGTACTTGGATCTGGATCACAGTTGGGGGTATTAATTCCAGGGTAAGAAGGAGCACTAAAACAACAGAGGACCCCAAAGAGGAGCAGGAATCCTGCTCACAGTTCCAGGGTTGAAAAGAGCACTTTTGGTCACTCACAAAGCAGTACACAGGACAGGAGAGTAATAAATGCACCTCTCCTTAAACCACATCACCTTGGAAAAGCCCAAAACTTTTAGGTCCCAAGAAAAAAGCTACCAAAAAAAACCACCCCCAAAAACCTGGCACCTTGAAACAGTGGAAGCTAATGATTTTATGAGATATCAAAAAACAATCAAACAAAATCAAAACAATGAAAAAAATTAGAAAACATGAAATATCTCACTGGAAAAACTGATATGGAAAATAGATCTAAGAAAATTTAAGAATTACTGGACTACATGAAAGTCATCATGAAAAAAAAAGTGCGGGGAGGGGGGCATGGGGGGGTGGAGAGAGGGGGAATAGACATCATCCTTCAAGAAATTATCAAGGAAAACTGGCCTGATATTTTAGAACCAGAGTATAAATTAGAAATTCAAAGAATTCTGATCACCCCCTGAAAGAGATCTCAAAAGGAAATCTCCCAGATATATTATAGCCAAATTCCAGAAAAAAAAAATAATCTAAGCAAATAAAAAGAAACAATTCAAATATCATGGAGCTACAGTCAAGATAACAAAAGAATCAGAGGGCTTGGAATATGATATTCTGAGGGGCAAAAAAGTTAAGATTAAAACTAAGAATCACCTGTCCAACACAACTGAGTATAATATTTGATGAGAAAAAACAGATATTCAAAAAAATAGATGATTTCTAAGCACTGTTAATGAAAATTTTTATTTTCAAATCCAATATGCAAAAGAAGCATAAAAAGGTAAAAATAAAAGAAATCTCATAAGTGATTCAAAAAGGTCAAATATTTATATTCCTACATGGAAAAACTATATTAGTAAGTTCTAAAAACTTTCCAATTGTAGGGCAATTAAAAGGAGTATTCATAGCCAAAAAGCAGAGTTGTAAGTTGAATGGAATGGTATGATTATCTAAAAAAAATAAAATTAAGGGATGAGAAAGAAGAATGCATTGAGAGAAAGGGAAAGAGAGAGGTAGAATGTATGTCATGTCACACACACACACACACACAAGCCTGAAAGAAATTTTATAGTGGAGAGGGAAATGGAAGAATCAGAGACAAGAGCATATGAACCTTACTCTCATCTGAACTGACTCAAAGAGGGAGTAATATACACATTCAATTGCATTGTAGAAATCTATCTTACCATACAAGAAAGCAGGAAAGAATGGGGATAAGAGAAAGGAATCAGGAGTTCATAGGAGGTAAATTTAGGAGAGGTAAAATTGAGAAGAAAATACATTTGAGGATGGACAGGGTGAAAGGAGAGAGAGAATAGGATAAATGGGGGTGGGGGAGCAGAGAGAACAGGAGAGAAATACATAGTTGTTAATCATTACCTTGAAAATTTTTTTCTTTTTTTTTTCTTTGAAAAAACAGAGTAGGTGTGCCCAGCAAATCAGGGAGGATTCAAAATATTTAACAACAAATTACCAGATCAAGAAAGCATAGATATAGATATATATACACATATATATGTATATGCATACATATTGCATATATATATGTATGTACATATATACTATATATATATAATGTATAAGAAATTATATTCATGAATGACCATTTTTTCTTTTCTTCCTTGTAAATTGTTCTTTGGTTCTCTGCTGCTCACCTTTTTTACTTTATTCTTTTTCCCTCCTTTCATCCTCCCCCACCCACTCCCAAGTAAGCTACATTTAAGAAAAAATATATTTATGTATACATATACTTATGCCCATGCCCATACCCACCCCACATACACACATGTCCTTATCCTTCCTGACTCTTTAATTAAATTCTGCTCCATAACTTGCCTTGCTATTATTTAACCTCCCCTCAATCAAGGATCCCTCCCTTGTCTTCTTCCTTCACCCTTTGCTTCCCCATCCACCCATTCCTCCCCCCTTATTTCTTTATATATTGTGGAGGGTGCCATATCCTTCAAAGTATATCTATATCTATATAGATATAGATATTACCTATTGAACCATTCCCAATGTAAGTAGGTTTTCAAAATTACCAGTCCTCCTTTCCTCTCTAATGCTGGTGTCTATTTTTCCCCTGCACCTCGTTTGTATTTATATAACATAATTGCTATTTTTACCTTAACTCTGCCCCAATCTTTCTTTTGAGCTCCCCTATTGTTGATATGAATCTTTTTTTTTTTAAATTAAAGCTTTTTATTTGCAAAACCTATGTATGGGTAATTCTTCAACATTAACCCTTACAAAGTTTTCTGTTACAAATTTTTCCCCCCTACTCCCCACCCCTCCCCTAGATGGAAGGAAATCCACTACATGTTAATTATATTAAAATACTTGACAAATCTAATATATGTATACATATTTCCACATTTATAATTTTTGTGCAAGAAAAATCGTATCTACAAGAAAAAAAAAACAGAGAAAGGAAACACAATGCAAGCAAACATCAATAGAGAGCATGAAAATGTTATGTTGTGGTCCACATTTCATATCCCTCTCTCTGGGTGTATATGGCCTTCTTCACTGAACAATTGGAACTGGTTTGAAACATTTCATTGTTGAAGACAGCCATGTCCATCAGAATTGATTATCATATAGTCTTGTTGTTGCCATGTATAATGATCTCCTGGTTCTGCTCATTCCATTCAGCTTTAGTCCATGCAAGTCTCTCCAGGCCTCTCTGAAATCATCTTGCTGGTCATTTCTTACAGAATAATAATATTCCATAATATTCATATACCATAATTTGTTCAGCCATTCTCCAATTGATGGGCATCCATTCAGTTTCCAGTTTCTAGCCACTACAAAAAGGGCTGCCACAAACATTCTTGTACATGTGGGGCCCTTTCCTTCCTTTATGATTTCTTTGGGATATAAGCCCAATAGAAACACTGCTGGGTCAAAGGGTATGCACAGTTTGATAACTTTTTGAGCATAGTTCCAAATTGCTCTCCAGAATGGTTGGATCCGTTCACAGTTCCACCAACAATGTATCAGTGTCCCAGCTTTCCCACATCCCCTCCAACATTCGTCATTATCTTTTCCTGTCATCTTAGCCAATCTGACAGGTGTGTAGTGGTACCTCAGAGTTGTCTTAATTTGCATTTCTCTGATCAATAGTGATTTGGAGCACCTTTTCATATGGCTAGAAATAGTTTTAATTTCATCATCTGAAATTGTCTTCATATTTTTTGACCATTTATCGATTGGAGACTGGCTTGAATTCTTATAAATATGAGATAATTCTCTATATATTTTAGAAATGAGGCCTTTATCAGAACCCTTAAATGTAAAGATGATTTCCCAATTTATTGCTTCCCTCCTAATCTTGACTGCATTGGTTTTGTTTGTACAAAAACTTTTTAACTTAATATAGTCGAAATTATCTATCTGGTGTTCAATTAAGAGTTCCAGTCCTTCTTTGGACATAAATTTATTCCATCTCCACAGTGTTGATATGAATCTTATATACATACATGTATACATATACATCTATAAAAAAAACAAATAATTTGTCTATATTAAATTTTTTTTAATTGATCTTTCATACTGGCTCTTATGGGTTAAGTTTTTCTGTTAAGTTTGGATTTGTTTGATAAAAAGTCCTGAAAATCTGCAAGTTCATTGAATATTCATTTTTTTCTCATTCAGGATTATAGATAATTTTGTTGGGTATGATATTTTTGGCTGCAGGCCTAGTTCTTTGATTGTTGGTAAATATGATTCCAGGACCTGCAAGTCTTTTAGTGTAGCTGCTGATAAGTCTTGTATAATTCTAATTAATTGTAGTTTCATCATATTTGAATTGTTTTTTTCTTGCTTCTTGAAAAATTTTCTCTTTGATCTGGGAATTTCAAAATTTGGCAGTAATATTTCTGTGTGTTTTCCATACAGGATCTCTTTTGAGATAGGGATCAGTGGATTTTTTTTTTTTTTTCCTATTTCTACTTTCCCCTCATGCTCTTATCACTCCAGGACAATCTTCTTAGATTGTTTTGTGTCAAGGTTCTCTTTTTGGTCAGAACTTTATGGTAGTCCAATTATTCTTAAATTTTCTCTTCTTAATGTGTTTTCCAGATTAGTATTTTTTTTTTTTGATGAGGCAATTGGGGTTAAGTGACTTGCTCAAGGTCACACAGCTAGGAAGTGTTACTGCGCCATATAGCTGCCCCCCAAAAAGTAGTTTTTCATATAAGATGTTTCACCTTCTTCTTCTGTTCTATTTTTTCATTCTTTATAACCTGTTTTGTTATTTCTTTATCTCTCATAACTTCACTGGCTTCCCCTTGCCCAATTCTAATTTTCAAAGAGTTATTTTCATCTTTGAGACTCTGTACCTCTTTTTCTAATTGGTTATTATTTTTTTTTTCTTAAGCTTGTTTTTCTTGGATGGTTTTAATTTTTTTTGTTAGTTTTTCCTCAATGTCTCTCATTTGATTTTTGAATTCTTTTTTTGAGTTCCTCTATAAATTCTCTCTGGACAGGGAGTCATTTCACATTACTTTGAGTTAGAAGCTTTTTTTATTAAAGTGTCCTCTGAAGATGAATCTTGGTCTTCCCTGTTCCCATAATGTTTCAAAGGTGGAGTTCTTTCTTCTTCCCTGGTTCTTCTTCTTTTTAATAACAAATATTTGTATAAGCACCTCCAATTGTGGAATGGGTATGGTGGCTCAAGCTTCCCTTCAGTTCTCACTCTGACCAGGAACCCCAAACTAAGAGCTCCATCCTCCTACAAGTACTCACAGCCTGCAGTGCCCCATGCACTGCTGCTTCTGCACCCACCCCATGCTAGTTCCTTCTCACTCAGGGACAAGTCTCAGCAACACAGCTGAGCCCAGTGTTCCCAATCACCTGTTGAGTCTTCTGGGACTCAAATTTAAGAGGAGAAAATCTCGGTGGTTCCTGCAGCCTCTTCAACCACACCCAGTTAGCCTAAGGGAGTCTCCACTTAATGTTTCTGGGGAGTTAGCCTAGAGGTGTTTGCACTTTAGACAGGTTAATTCCAGCCTGGAGCCTTTCTTCAGATCTTCTCAGTATGTACCATTTCTGCCCCAAGGCTTCCTGATTTTTCACCAGTCTATGTTCGAGTTGAGACACAAATTTGTTCTATTTGTAGGGGAAATCAGGAGAGCTGAAAACCTATTCCATCATCTTCCCAGAATCCTCTCCCAAAAAATTTTTACACTGACTATTTTTGATAAAGACTTCATTTCTCAAGCATAAAAAAAAATTGAGTTAAATTTATAAAAACAAGTATTCCTCTATTGATAAATGGTCAAATGATAGGAACAGTCTGTTTTCAGACAAAGCAAAGCTGTTTATGATCACATCAAAAAATTGCTCTAAATCATTGTTGATAAGAGAAATGCAAATTAAGCTACTCTGGGCTACTACCTTACACTTGTCAGATTTTCTAAAATGACAGAAAAGGAAAATGATAAGGGGGGGAGGGGTGTGTGGGAAAATTAAAACACTCATATACCATTGGTTAAGTTATAGATTGATTCAAGCATTCTGGAGAACAATTTGGAGCTGTGCCCAAAGGGTTATAGAACCATGGATATCCTTTCACCAAGCACTACTACTACTAGGTCTGTTTAAAAGATTAAAAAAAATATTAAAAAGGAAAAGGACTGATGTGTACAAAAATATTTATTGAAGCTCTTTTGGTGAAGGGAAAGAATTGGGAATTGAGGAAATATCTATTAATTGAGGAATGGCTGAACAAGTTATGGTACAAAATTGTGGTGGAATTCTATTGTGCTTTAAGAAATGATGAGCAACTAAATCACTATTGATCAAACAAATGCAAATTAAGGAAACTCTGAGGTATTGTTGGCCTCTCAGATTGGCCAAAATGACAAAGATAATGATAAAGGTTGGAGGGCATGTGGGAAAACTGGGACACATACATTGTTGGTGGAGATATGAACTAACCCAATCATTTGAGGGCAACTATGCCCAAAGAGCTATCAAACTGTACATATCTTTTAATTGAGCAGTGTCTCTACTGGGCCTGTATCCCAAAGAGATCTTAAAGGAGGGAAAGGGACCCACATGTGCAAAAATGTTTGTGGCAGCCCTTTTCATAATGGCAAGAAACTGGAAACTGAGTGGATGCCTATCAGTTGGAGAATGGCAAATTAAATTATGGCATAAATCAACAAGATGGTTTCAAAAAGCCCTGGAGAGACTTACATGAACTGATGTTAAATGAAGTGAGTAGACTCAAGAGACCATTGTACATGACAACAGCAAAATCATGTGATGATCTATTCTGTTGGAGGTCACTCTTTGCAACAATGAGGTGATTCAGATCAATTCCAAGTCTTGTGATGGAAAGAGCCATCTATATATTCAGAGAAAGAACTATGGGGATCACAACATTGTATTTCCACTTTTTGTTGTTGTTTGCTTGCTTTTTGTTTTCTCCGTTTTTTTTTTTCCTTTTTGATCTGATTTTTCTTGTGCAACATAATTGTGGAAATATGTATAGAAGAACTGCACATTTTTAACATATGGGATTACTTGCTGTCTAAAAGAGGGAGTGGGAAAACCAAAAAAAGATTTGGAACACAAGGTTTTGAAAGGGTGAATGCTGAAAACTATCTAAGCAAATATTTTTAAAATAAAAAGCTAAAAAAAAGAAATGATGACCAAAGGGCAGCTAGATAGGCAGTAGATAGAGTACACCCTGGAGTCAGGAAGACCTGAGTTTAAATCCAACCTCAGAGATTTAACTCTTCCTAGCTGTGTGACCCTGGTCAAGTAGTTAATCCCAATTGCCTGTTGAAAAAAATAAAGCAAAAAGAAACAAACAAAAAAATGAAATGAGTAAAATGCTCTTAGGAAAAACGTGGAAAGACTTGCATAACCTGATGCAAAGTGACATGAGCAGAACCAAGATAACATTATACATAATAACAGCAATATTATATGATGATCCATCATAAAAACTTAATTATTCTCAGCAATATAATGATCCAAGACAATTCTGTAAGACTTATGATGAAAGGGGGGGGGGGGGGAACATCTCCAGAGAAAACTGATAGAGCCTGAATGCAGATCAAAGATACTTTTCCCCTTATCTTCCTTGGGTTTCTGTTTTCTTTCACAGAATGACTTACATAGAAATGTGTTTTGCATGACTGCACATGTAAGACTGTCAAATGTCAAACTGCTTGTCTTTTCAAAAAGGAGTGCTAAAGAAGGGAGAGAATTTGGAACTCAAAATTTGAAAGAAAAAAATTAAGAATGCTAAAATTGCTTTTATATATAATTAGG
Source organism: Myrmecobius fasciatus (assembly GCA_023553655.1). NCBI lineage: Eukaryota > Metazoa > Chordata > Mammalia > Dasyuromorphia > Myrmecobiidae > Myrmecobius > Myrmecobius fasciatus. The sequence goes on from JAJPUD010002995.1 coordinate 268,486, forward strand.
AAAAATAAAATATTAAATAAGATTTTAAAAATAAATATGAATCAACCCCCCCCCAAAGTGTCACTTCCTGCTTTTTGTGTGTGTGTGTGTGTGTGTGTGCTGGCAAAATACCCATCAATTGGGGAATGGCTGAACAAGTTGTGGTATGTGAATGTAATGGAATACTATTGTGTTCTAAGAAATTATGAGCAGGTAGATTTCAGAAAAACCTGGAAAGATTTACATGAATTGACACAGAATAAAGAGAGCAGAATCAGGAGAATATTGTACCCTCTAACAGCAACATTATGTGATGATCAACTATGATTGACTTAGCTCTTCTCAGTAATACAATGATCCAAGGCAATTCCAAAAGATTCAAGATGGAAAATGCTATCCACATCCAGAGAAACAAATCAATGGAGTCTAAATATAGAAATATATTATTTTCATTTTTTTTCTTTTTATAAATTGTATTTTTTGCAAGCTATTTCTTCTTATACAACATTACTAATACACAAATATGTTTTACATGATTTCACATATAACTTGTAGTAATGTTTGCTTTCTCAATGAGGGTGAAGAGAAAGTAGAGGGAAAAAATTTGAAACTCAAAAATTTATTTTAAAAAATTAATGTTAAAATTGTCTTTGCATTTAATTATTTTAAAAATACTATTAAGAAAGAACTAAGATCTTAGAAGTGAAGATTTAGATTTATTCATTAAGTAAAAGCCAGCTCCTATTTCTTACTGGGTAAAAGAAAAAAAGAAAATACAATTCTGCTCCTTCTGCCATATAAATTATGGATGCAAAGCCTTGATGTCCTACAAAGTATTCATATAAACATTTGATTCAAATCAACAAATATATAAATAAACTCCCAACACTGAGGGAAATATGGAATCTCTGAACCAAGTTCTTTATTTTAAAGCATCTAGGAGTCAAAAAACAAACAAACAAACAAAAAACCAAACAAACAAACAAAAAAACAGCTGGTGTTTTATAAAACCACAGTACAAATACCCTGGATAATCTCTTACCTATATTTTATAGGCTATCTTTTTCCTTTCTCCTCTTCCCCTTTTCATTTTCTTTTTCCTGCTATAGCAAGTTTCATGGGAGTACTCTAATTTTTTAAAAAACATTTCACATTCCTCTGTACAGTTCTGTGAAGAATACATTTCTCCTTTTGTTGAATGCATGGTGGATAGCTAGGCTCAAGAATGCTTAACTTTTGTAGCCATCAGGACCCTTTATTTCTTTCAGATCCTCTCTTTTGTTTAACATTTCCTGTGTTGATACCTTAAATATAGGGACATGCTTAGTTTGGTACTCAATTTGTTTCTTTTCCTATTTTCTAAATCTAAAAATTTTGGCATAATATCCCTTATTTGAATAATGAGCTGGGATAATAATGCCCCTACTCTATATGTATTTGCTCTCATTCTGGGTCAACTTCCAATTAAAAGATTTATGTTAATTAATTTCAGATTAAAAAAACATAGTTTCCTTCAATCTTCTCCCTTAGTTCTCAAAAACATGGCAGCCAATTCCTGCATGGTCTATTATTGTAGTTGGGAGATTTCTTTCCTTTTTAACCATTCAGCTTCTTTTCCTTCTGGAAAACTGGACCAAAATTTAAAGCTGCATCAACTGTTCATTACCTTGAAGTTAGTTTCTGTCATGTGCACAGAAACTGGAATGAAGATCAGCTGAAGTTTCTTTTTTAAATGATTTGGTTTACCTGAATGTATTTTCTATGACTTCCAATTTCCACACTGTTATCTCTTCAAACTCAAGGTCTTTGACATCCTCTGGAACAATGGCACTCTTACTTGGAAGTGAATCGAATTGTTTTGATTTTAGAGAAAATGAAAGCATTTAGTTGTTAGATAAGATATCCCATTCTTGGTCTTTATTTCTGTGGATTTTCCCAAGTCCAGGGCTTTCATTACACTCAGCAATATGGATGATATCCTTTCATCTCCTTGGGTTAGAGGAGTTTTTCTTTTTCTTTTTTTAAATCAAAGAACATAACAGAGTTGATTAACTGAATTTGAAATATTTTTTAAAGGAAGTTTCTGTTAATTGGCTACTACCCAAATTTTTCTTTAAGATTCAAAGAAGTCCTCTATTCAATATTCATGGATTAAAAGATGAAAATAGAAAAAGTATAATCCTCATATGAAGATATTATACATAAAATAGGTTTCATAGAAGAATCATAAAAAGGTTTGGTGTGGGGATAGAGACAACATGGTGGACAGCAGACAGGACTTTGCCTGAGCTCTTCATAGCTTCCCTCAGAAACACCAGACAAATCCTCTGAATGGATTTTGGGGTGACAGAACCCACAAATTTTTGACTGTAACAGATTTCCAACAGAAGATATCTTGGAAGGACTTTCAAAAAAGTATGTCTCACTTGGGCAAGGAGAAAAACACAGTGCGGGCATGGTACAAGGAAGCCCAGAACATAGAACTCCCTCTTCCCCCTCCGCAGCCCCCCCCCCCCCCCTCCCGCCCCAGAAATCTAGTGGAAGTCAAAAGTACAGCAGCAATGGCTATACTGTCCTGGTTCAGAAGGCCTGTGAATTAGCAAGATAGTTGTGAAACCTCCAATACAACCACAGAAGGCAAATGGTGAACCATGAATCCCAGCTTAACAGGAGGGATTTGGCTAGGCCCACAGAGTATATAGGAGGGGAAACCTGCAGCATCACTGGCCCCAGGGCAGCTTGAAGCCCCTGTTATCTTGTAGAGGAAGCTCAGGACAATTTCCCCTGTGTGCTGGGAGCAAACCTTAACCTTTAAAAATTGTAGACAGTAACAGAAACATTGTGCAAAGAAAGATCAACTGTGGCAGACTTAGCTCTTCTCAGCAATGCAACAATCCCAAAAGACTTAAGATGGAAAATGCTATCTACATCAAGAGAAAAAAAACAACAACAACAACAAAAAAAAACTACAGAGTCTGAATGCAGACCAAAACATATTATTTTCACTTTTTTTCTTTTGTTTTTTCCCTTTTTTCTCAATCTTCTTTTACAACATGACTAATGTAGAAATGTTTAACATGTTTGTACATGTATATTCTATATTAAATTTTTTGCTGTTTTGGGTAGGGGGAGAGGGAAAGAAGGAAATGAGAAAATTTGGAACTCAAAATTTTACAAAGAAGAATGTTGAAAACTATCTTTACATGTAATTGGAAAAAAATAAAATATTATTAAGTAAAAAAAAGTATAGCTGATTGTCAAGAGAAACTATTAAAAAAATAAAATTTTCTGACCCTCTAATTAATAGACTTTTATTTTGTCTCCTTATTATCCCCTTATTTCTTTTACTCTGAAAGGGGGGGGATGGGACTAAACTAAGAAGAATTCTGCATGGTCAAGCAAATCAAATTTCCACATTGGTACTCATGTCCAAAAATATTTTCATTTTTCATATTGACATCATCTCTCTGATAAGAGAGGGGTCCTATGGAATTATGATCTATTTGTGCATTGATCAAAGGTTTTGTTTTTAAAAAACTTTATAGTGTTATTATAGTATGCAAATTGTCCTCCTAGCTTTGTTCACTTCACATTACATTAATTCATATAAGCCTTCCCAAGTTTCTCCATAACTGTTCCCTTCATTATTTCTTAGATCATACTAGTATTCAAAGACATTCAAAAACTGTAATTTATACAGCAAATTCCCAGCTGGTGGACACTCCTTTAGTTTACAAAAAGAACTATTATTAATATTTTTGCCCAAATAGAATGTTTATCTGGTTCTTCGATCTCCTAGAAACATAGGCCTAATTATGGTACTTCTGTGTCAACGAATTTGCACAATTTAGTAACTTTTAAGCACAGTTATAAACTGTTTTCCCGAATGGCACATGCAGTGATTAATATACCTGTTTTCCCTGCAGTCCTCCAAAATAAATCATTTCCTTCTTCCTTTTTTTTTTTTTTTGGAGGGGGGTATAACAAAACTTCAGCATTGCTTTAACTTGTATTTCTCTAATTATTGTATTTTTCTAATAATGATATGGAACAAGTCTTCATTTATCAACTTGGAGAATGGATCTTATTCACATAAGTTTAAATTATTTGAAATGGTACCTTAGTGAATCATCCTATAAAATTTTTTCTCACTTAACTCTTTCCTTTCTAATCTTAGCAGTGTTAGATTAATTTAAATAGTTTTTGCACAAATAAATCAAAGTGAAACTGTCCATTTTCTCCTCAGTAATGCTCTCTATTCTCTATGTCAT
>JAJPUD010002996.1:0-90836 GCA_023553655.1 Myrmecobius fasciatus
TATATTTTTGTAGATATTCCTCCATTTCACTTAGGTTATCAAATTTATTGGCATACAGTTGGGCAAAGTAACTCCTGATTATTGCTCTAATTTCCTCTTCATTGGTGGAAAGTTCTCCCTTTTCATTTTTGAGACTAACAATTTGATTTTCCTCTTTCCTTTTTCTAATTAAATTAACTAGAGGTTTATCTATTTTGTTGGTTTTTTCATAAAACCAACTTTTAGTTTTATTTATTAATTCAATAGTTTTTTTACTTTCAATTTTACTAATCTCTCCTTTTATTTTTAGGATTTCAAGTTTGGTATTTGATTGGGGGTTTTTAATTTGTTCTTTCTCTAGCTTTTTTAGTTGCAAGCCCAATTCATTGATTTTCTCTTTTTCTATTTTATGCAAATAAGCATCTATAGATATAAAATTTCCCCTTATTACCACTTTGGCTGTATCCCACAAATTTTGGTATGTGGTCTCATTATTGTCATTCTCTTGAATGAAATTAGTAATTGTGTCTGTAATTTGCTGTTTCACCCATTCATTCTTTAGGATAAAATTATTTAGTTTCCAATTGGTTTTTGGTCTATTTTCTCCTGGCCTTATATTGCATGTGATTTTTATTCCGTCATGATCTGAAAAAATCAAACATGCCTTTTGAAAAGATCAGAGCTGAATAGAAAATTTGAATTTCAAATACAAGACTCAAGAAAAGCATAAACATGTAAACTGGAAAAAAATCAGAAAGGATTTAATAATGTTAAACTGTTTTCCTACATGGAAAGATACTTATAAGTTAGGAACTTTATCATTATTAAAGTAATTAAGAAGTTGTGTACATAAACTGAAGACATAGGTGTGAATTAATTCTGATGGGATGATAAATAGAAAATAAATTGAAAGGCACACTTAGATGGTAGAGTAGGAAGTTAGGAAGTTAAGGGCTCAACCAGTTTCTCCCCCAAACAATTATAAAAAAATTTTAGAGCATTAGAATCCACAAAAATAAGATGGAGTGGAACAATTTTCCAGCCAAAAACAACTTGGAAGGTCAGCAGGACGGATTTGTTGCACAGGGGTAGGTTTGGTGAACAATTATGGTCCAGGCCATGTTAGCACAGGTTGACCCTAAGGAAAACAGGTACAGGTATAGGGACCTCTAAATTGGCAGCAGTGGCAGCAATCTCCAGACCTCTTAGCTTACAGAGGCCAAGAATAACTCAGTAGAAAAGATTTAGCATACTAGGGTGTAAGGGAAGCCCCACTCAGGATTGGGCTTTGTTAGCCACTGGTCAGCAGTAGTAGCAGTGCTGTAGTGGTAGTAACAGTGATGGCAGTAGCAACAGCAGCAGCTTCCCAAGATCTTAGCACACAGGTAGGTGTGATGGAATAACTGGTCATAAGGAGATGGCAGAGTCCTCTTTGCTGGCACAAATGCAGGATTTGTTGCTTTGCCCATACTCAGATTCATGTTACAGTGCCATCTCACATTACAGGTCCCTAGAAGGATTTCTGAAAATAGCTACACAAAATCCCTGAAGCTTGGGACTCTCCAACCTGGAAACAGAACTCTACTTTAAAAAGAGTGAAATCCATGTAATAGGCTGGAGAAATTAGCAAACAATAGACAAAGATTCTTACCATAGAAAGCTACTATGGTGACAAGGAAGACGAAAATACAAACTCAGAAGCTTATAACAAAGTCAATACTGCATTCAAAGTCTCCAAGAAAATTGGAGCTCAGGCTCTAATCCAAAAATTGGGCTCAGACCATGGAAGAGTTCAAAAAGAATTTTTAAAATCAAAAAGAATTTTAATTTTTTTTTAAAAAGTAAGAAAGGGAAAGGGAAAAAAAGGAAGAAAAATGAGAGTGATGCAAAAGGAAATACAAAATGCTAATAAGGAGAATACCTTAAAAAGCAAAATTAGCCAAATAAGAAATGTGGTATAAAAACACACTGAGGAAATTAGTTGCTCAAAATTTATAATTGAGCAAAAGGAAGCTAATAACTTTATGAAAAATTAAAACACAATAAAACAAAACTAAATAATGAAAAAAGAAAAAAAATTGAAATTATGTCATTGGAAAACAACTGACCTGAAAAATAGATACAGAAGTGATACTTTAAAAATTATTATTCTATCTGAAAGTCATGATCAAAAAGAGCCTGAACATAACCTTCCAAGAAATTATAAAGGAATCTGTGCTGATATGGCAGAACTAGTGGGTAAAATAGAAACTGAAAAAATCCACTCATCATCTCCTGAAAAAGATCCCAAAATGAAAACTCTAAAGAATATTATAGTCAAATTTCAGGACTCTCAAATCAAGGAGAAAATATTGCAAATATCCAGAAAGAAACAATTAAAAGATAGTGAAGCCAGAGTCAGAATAAGAAAAGATTTAGCAGCTTCTACATTAAAGGATTGAAAGGCTTGGGATATGATATTTCAGAGAGCATTGAGCTAGAATTACAAGCAAAAATCATCTACTCAGCAAAAAAATAAGTATAAATCCTTCATAGGAAAAGGTGGATATTCAGTGAAATAGAAGACTTTCAAACATTCATGAAGAAATACTGGATGCAGGAAAAGCATAATGCGGTAATCAAGGAAGAGAAATAATAAGGGACTTAATATAGCTTAATTTACTTATATTCCTACATGGGAGGATAATACTTATAATTCCTAGGAACTTTCTAATTTTTAGAGTCTTTAGAAGGAACACATATAGATAGAGGGCACAAGTATGAGTTGAATATGAGGGAATAATATCTAAAAAAAAATAAAATCAGGGAGTGAGAGAGGAATGAACTTTGAGAAAGGAAAAGGAAGAAATGGAATAGTATAAATTATCTGCCATAAAAGAGGCAAGAAAAAGCTTTTATAATGGAGGGCAAGAAAGGAAGAAGAGGGGAGTAAGTGAACCTTTCTCTCATCAGAATTTGCTCAAAGAGAGAATAGCATACACACTCAATATGTGTAAAGAAATCTATCTTCCCTGCAGAAAAATAGGATTTTGAAAGGGATACGAGAAGGGGAGAAGGTCATAGAAGAAAAGATACAATGGGGAGTAACTGGTCAGAAGCAAAACATTTTTGAAATGGGACAGGTTGAAAGGAAAGAGAGAATAGAATAAACACAATGGATATACAATTAGCAAAAGTAATTATGAAAATAATTTTGAAGCAAGTTTCTCTGATGAAGCTCCATTTTTCAAATGTATAGGAAGATGATTCAAATGTATATATATACACACATATATATAATCCTTCTGCAATTAACAAATGATCAAAAGATATTATTTATGCTGAAAGGGTTATAAAACCATTCATCTCCCTTGACCTAACAATACTACTACTAGGTATCCAAAAAAAAGATTTTAAAAAAGGAAGAAGAACCTATATGTATAAAATATATTTATAGTAGCTCTTTTCTCAGGGCAAAACATTTGAAATTGAAATGATGTTCATCAGTTGAAGAATTACTAAATAAATTGTTCTATGTGATTTTGAAGGTTTATTGTTCTGTAAGAAATAATGAGCAGGATGCTCTCAAGAAAACCTGGACAGTCTTCCAGGAGCTGAATCAGACTGTGACTAATCTGGAGGACTTGTGATGAAAAATACTGTCCATAACTTCACATGGGCCTTCTTTTATTTGGTGGGAGGGAAGAGGAAAGAGGAGAATCTAGAATTCAAAAATTTAAAAACAACCTAGCTGAGGAAAATAAGAATATTAAAACATGAAAAAAGGGAAAAGATAAGGAATAGGAAAGAATTATGCACTGGGAAAAAGGGAAAAGGAAAAGTAGAATGGAATAAATTATCTCACATAAAAGAGGCACAAAAGAGCTTTTACAGTGAGGGAAAAATGGGGAATGATGGTGGGCATCATTTGAACCTTACTATCATTAGAATTAGTTTAAATAAAGAATAACATGCATACTCAGGGATAGAAATCTATCTTACTATATAGAGAAATAGGAGAAGAGGATAATGGAAGTGTGGGGCTAATAGAAAATAGAGTGGGTTTTGGGGAGAAAGTTTTTAATCAGCAAATTTCTATGATAAAGACCTCATTTCTCAAATATATAAGGAACAGTTAAATTTATAAGAATGCAAGTCATTCTATTTTGATATATTGATAAATGATCAAAGGTTATGAACAGGTAGTGTTCTGATGAAGATATTAAAGCTATATAGAATCATATTAAAATGCTCTAATTCATTATGGTTAGTATTAGAGTATTACATTTAAAACAACTTAGGTATCACCTTACATCTATCATGTTGATTAATATGACTAAAATAAAGGAAAATGATCTAGAAGTACAAAAATATTTAAATTTTCTTCCTCTCTCTCTCTCTTTTAAGTGGCAAAGAATTGGAAATGCCCATCAGCTGAGGAATACCTAAACAAGTTGTTATACATGATTGTGATAGAATATTATTATGTGCTAAGAAATGATGAGCAAGATGTTTTTAGAATAACTTGGAAAGACTTACATGAACCCATACAAAGTGAAGTGAAAAGAAGCAGGAGAGTGCACAAAGTAACAATGATATTGCAAAATGATCAGTTGTGAAATGCTTAGCTGTTTTAAGCAACACAATGATTCAGACAATAAGACATTGTAAGAAATGTAAGGAAAAAAAATAGATGGAATCTGAATGCCTTTTTTTTTACTTAATTTTTTTTCTTTCTTTTTTTAGTTTGTGTTTTCTTTCACAACATGAATAATATGAAAATTTGTTTTGTATAACCTATACCAATTACTTTTTCAATGAAGAGGGGCAGGGAGGAATGGAAGAATAGAATGTATAACTCAAACTTTTGAAAAAAGAATGTTAAAATTGTTTTTATATGTAATAAGGAAAAATAAAATATTTCAAAAAGTATAAATTTTCAGATCTCCTTTCCACTCAGCCCCTTCTTAAGTGGTTGTCTATCTTTTTAGACAGGATAGTAGATAAAACACTGAACTGGTAGTAAGGAAGTTCTGAGTTCAAATCCAGCCTCAATTTTTAGTCATGTAATTCTGCACAGATCACTTGACCTTTGACTTTCTTAACTATAAAATGGGGGTAATAATTGCAACCTATCTCATATGGTTATCGTAAAGATCAAATGAGATAATATTTGTAAAGCATTTAGCACAATGTCTGGCACACAGTAGGTACTTAATAAATATGTACTCCCTTCTCTTTCCCCCCCCTTCCATAAGTCTCTGCATTTATATGTTTGATTATTTATTTAAACATGTATTTATTATGCAGAATTATGGTAATATAATGATACTTTATACTCCAGGAAGAAAAAAATGAGGGAGTATTCCATCCCGTATCTCAAACTCAGGAAAAGTGACTTCCCCAACTAAACTTCCTAAAACCCTTATTTTCTACCACCATCTGGTGGCAACATACCTAAATTGTAGAAGAAGTCTTCACAAGGTCACAACTCCATGGTTGTTGAGAGTTCTAAAATTGTAAATACACATTACTAAGATATAACTATTGGGACATTCACTTAGATTTTGCCACAAAAACAAGAAACCAAATATGGGAAGCTCTGAAAACAATGAAAATTATACTGAAAACGGAAAAAGATGCTTGGTGTATAGGGAAAGAATTGAAGAAGTTAATTGAGAAGAAAAAGAACTAGGACACTAAGTTGGTTTCCTATTGGGAGGGAGACAAGTGAAAAAGGGTTCAGTACTAAAAGAGAATTTCCTTGATACTGATATTAATTCAATTCAACAAACTTTTATTAAGCAATTAAGGTATGTAATATATTGTTCTAAGGTCTGAGAATTCAAATACCACGATAAAACAGTTCCTGCCCTTCAGAAGCTATTTAAAGAATGAGGTGAAGATAAAGAAGGAGTAATAAAAGTTGACAAAGGAGTCATTTGAGATATGAGGACAAGGATTATAAGATTGGAATATTTTACAAAATTCATCACTACTAAAGAGGTCCAGAAGAAGATGGTGGCTAATGGTATTATAACCTGAGCACATACAAAGAAAGAACTTTGACATTTCCATAGCTCTGATTCCCCTAAGCCTATGTGCATGTAGTAATAGACACTGTACAGAAGAATGAAGAAATATGTGAGAGACAGCAGTGGTGGCAGTCAAGAGCTTAAGAATCCTGGCATGTTGTTAACAGTCCACAGAGCAAGAAGAGATGGCTTCTAAATACAGAGAGCTAAACTAGAGCAGTTTGAAGCTGGCTGATGTAGTATTTAAGGAAAGATGCTTCTACTTAAGGACATACCTACCAGAGAGAGACAGACAGACAAACAGACACAGCCAGACAGAAAGTCACACACACATACACACACTGATAGAGAGAGACAGAGACAGAGACACAAAGACAGAGAGAAACAGACAGAGATTTAAAGACAAAACAGAGAGAGACAGAAAGATAAAGACAGAGGGATAGAAACAGAGAAAGGCAGAGAGACAGAAAAAAGATATAAAGGCAGGCTGATAATTAGGCAGAGGTGCACAAAGAGATAGAAACTGGAAAAGACTAAAATATATCGAGATATAGAGACCCAGAAGCAGAAAATGGAAAGGGAAAAGTCACATCCACCCACCATCCCCACACACAGAAAGGCAGAGAGAAAGAGAGAGACATAAAGAGAGAGAGAGAGACAGACAGATGGAGGCACAGAGAGACAGAGACAAACAGAAAGATAGAAAGGCACACTGATAAAGAGGCACAGGCACAGAGAGAAAGATAAGAAGGAGGCAGCCAGGGAGAGACAAGAGGAAAGGTTGAGAGACAAATAGAATGAGAGATGGAGAGAGACATAGAGAGACAGAAAACAAAGACAAACACACACAGATAGATAGACAGAAGTGGAGAAATAGAGTTAATTAGAGAAACAGAGAGAGACATAAAAGGACAGAACCAGAAAGACAGAAAATCAGGCTAATAAATAGGCAATTATAAGCAGAGAAGGAGACTGGAAGAGGCTGAAAGTGATCAAGAGATATAGAGAGCCAAAATCAGAGATGGAAAAGGGAGAGTTAAAAAAAAAAGAAAAGGGAGACATACAGACAAAGACAGAGAGACAGAAACAGAAAGAGAGGGAGAAAAAGAGAGACACAGAGAGACAGACAGGCAGAGACAGAAAGAAAGAAATAGAGAGAGACAAAGACAGAGACAGAGAGATACAGAAACAGAGAGAAAGACAGACAGAGAGGGGAAGAGGGAAAGCAAGAGGAGAGAGAGAGTAAAAGTAAGACAGAGAGAGATAGAAAGTGAGAGAGGCAGAGAAAGACACACACACACACACACACACACACACACACAGAAACAATGAGAGAGTTTTCTCAATTTTATCCATTTCAGAAGCCTGAATCTCAGAATATCTTGTTTCCTACACTATTGGTCTGGGAATGAGTTTTTAATCCCTGGAGTGTGTGAGTAGAGATTGTTTTCCCAATTCCTTTGCTAATTTAGTCCCGATTAAATGTTTTACTTTTAAAATGCATGTTCATTGTCTGGTCTGCTAGCCTGGTGCAAAGTGAGTTTAGATGAGCTTAGAGATTCCCAGTGGAACCAGGATGGGAGCTTAATCCAGATAAGATTCATTAATCATTCATAGCAATCCATGTGGATCTAAAGTTGGGTACCACATATGTTACAGTATCAAACACTGGAGAGCTGAAGAAGAGATGCCATAGATTATGGTATAGTGGGAAGCAAACTAGTTCTGGTTTTATTTACTTCCCATTAGAAGACAAATCTAATTAAATTTATGGAGGATTATCTTTAGTTGAGCCATAGCAATTCATAAATATTGTCTATTAAAGTGGAGAGATGGTAGAAATCTGTGTTGGTGAAGAGAGTGCCTATATATAAAATCACAGATCTTTGAATTATTCAAATATAAAAGTAAATGATTTCACACATAAGAAAGTCAGAAACTAGATCAGAGGGGTGAAGACTTTCTATAAACTTGAAAATGAAATGCACACAACTAAGTTTTCCTTATATAACTGTTATTAAACAATTTCCATAAGTCATCATTCAATCTATAGAGCTGTGTCATTTTAGTAAAATTTATCTCTATCAAATATTTGAATATTCCAGATCAAAGACTTCTCTCTGTTTCTCTGTTTGTCTTTCTATATCTCTGTCTCACTCTCTTTCTCTCTCCTTCCTTTCTATGGCCCATTAATTCTACTTCTGACACCTGGAAATAAGATACAAAATCAAGATGTCTACTGTTTCTACCCTCGTCATTCTATCTTTCAAATGATTGATGGCAAGATGAAGTTTTTCACAATTTTCCTTGCAGAAATTTGTACCTTATCCCATGCAATAAAGGTTTGCATGTCAAGTGGGTCAAATTGGGGGTGGGCAAATGGGGATAAAGTGCTTCAGTGGGAGTACAGGTGCTGAAAGGGATGCTTAAGAACAGAAAAAAATCCACATAATAATAACATTGGAGAAAGAATGAATAAATGAGTTGGGGAGAGTAATAATAGAAGAGATAGCTTGGCACTTTGTAAGTTGGAGGTTGCTGATCCTTTACTAGTATCCTGAGACTTTTGCTGCCACAAATATTTGTACTAAAGCACTGTGTCTTGTTCATTTGTTACTGAGAAAATGAAAAGAGTCCCATTCTGCATTTGTATAGCACTAAGCATTTTATTATCTTGCTGATACCTCCTTTTAGCTTTTTTAAAACTGCACGCCAATACAGGCTGACAGATGCACTAACAGAGATGGATGCGACATTACATTCTGAGTTGTGTTGTACTTGCCAGTTGGGGCAAATATTAACCAAGAGTTCTATATGACTGATACCCTGACACATTAGAATTTAATGCTCTAATGAAACTCATAGTAAATTATGCCCAAGTTCATTTCATATGGATTTATCTTACTCCCTTTTGTGCAGAAAACATCACATGGGAAAACACTTTGGCTGATCTTATAATAATAGCTGACATTTACATGTTGCAATAGGTTTACAAAACACTTCAGATATATCATCTTGTTTGTTTCTCACAGTAACCCAGTGAATAGGGAGTGTACAAGTTTGTTTGTTATACAGATTAGGAAACTGAGGCCCAGGGAGGTAAAATTGTCTTTTATTACATAAGTGATGAAGATTAAAGACAATATTGAAAATCAGAGTCTTCTAATACCAAACCAAAGTAGCAAAGTACAATGGAAAGGGTATTGTTACAGGTTGTCTTACCTGATGTCAGGAGACATGGTTTCAGGTCCTATTCCCAATATATCTCCTAAGCATATAGCAATTGTCAAATCAACTCACTTTTCTGAGCCTCAGCTAACTCATCTAAAATGGAGAAAATATGTGTGGAAACTGCCCCATAGGGCTATTGTGAGACCAGCATACTGGAAACTTTAAGCATTATAGTCATGTGAGCCAGTACAATTTCTAATGTCCTTTGGCTATATCTGTGGTGACATTAGGGATTAATACACTAGCTATTCATGCTTTTAAAAACTGAATTCCATATTATCCCTAGTAGCAAATTTATTTGATGCTTTCTGATACTGGAGACATTTTTTTCCCATATCATGGAGCTACATGTCTTTTAAGGAGGAGGAAAGGGGGAAATGTGCTAATATTTGTTCAATTTTTTCCTTTTAATGTTGGGCATCAAAAATGCCTTTTAAAAATTTACAGATTCATATTTGCCCAGGATCATGCCCAGGTAATATGAGCATGACTTTGAGAACAGTGCACTGGGCTAGAAGAAAGATATTGTTTTAGCAATGTAAATGATATATAGTGAAATCTACTATCCTGGGCATTCTTTTGGATGTGAAATTAACTTCTCACTCCTTCAGAAGAGTGTGGGGAGGATAAATTGCAATAAAAATAAGTGAATTATTTGCAATTGCAGTAAATCTTGCAATATTGCAATAAAATCTTTCTCTCATATGCATAATTTTCAGTTAAAATGAAATCATGACAGTCATTCAAGCAAATTCCATATTGTATGCATTTGCTTTTTCTTAAATGAGATTTATACTCCAGCAGTTTATTTCAAAAATGGCTGTAATTCTATCTGATCTGTCTGTCAATTTTTTAAAATCAATAATTATGAGCCTTTATTAAGTATCTCTCACTAATTACATTCATAATTAAAGGAAATACATAAAATTTTAAAAAGACACACATATCTTGCCCCTAAAGACCTAGAATGACAACAAAATTTAAAAATAAATGACCAATACCAAGTCATTAGTGATAAAAATTTTCAAAAGAATGAAAGATAAGTGTTAAGTCCTAAGAGGTTAATAATGTATGAAGTTATTACGGAAGTTTTCATGAAGAATATGACATTTAAGCTGGGCCTTTTCAGGGTGATTTCAAACACAACAGGGAAGGGAAGGGACAAAAAACATTCCAAACAAAAGGGATGCTGTGAATAAAGTCGTGGAATTATCACAAGGCATATTTAGTTCCAATTTCCCTAGAACATAGGATATGATATAAATATTGTGAGATAAGGCTAGGAAGGGAGGTTGGTACCACAGTGTAGATGGCCTTGAATTCCTGATTTAGGAGTTTGAATATTCTCAAAATCTCATGATTTTATTTGAGCAAAGAACATGAGCAAATAAGCATTTTGTTGTCTCCCATGACATGTTTTTGAGGGAACAATTTATTTAACTTTTGTCTTTGTAACTCAATAGTACACTATCTGGCACAGGAAAGGTGCTTAATAAATGCTTGCCAATTGATTTATAGATCATCTATGCATCATACACACACACACACATATACACATATACATACATATATATATATACATATATCTGGCAGTAGTGTAAAATATGGTTAAATGAGGATTAAATATTTTTTTCCATTTTCTTTTTTTTTCCCTATTCTACTCTTCATAGTTTCAATGAAGCTAGAACTGATAGTTCTGATATTTGCAAAAAAAATGAGGTAAATGGAAAGAATATTAAGTTAAGGAATCAAATGGGCAAAGGAATTGTAGCTATTCTACTAATTTACTATGTGACCTTAGGAATCACTGGATCTATCTGAGATTTCATTGATTCCTTTATCAAAAGAAAAAAAGATTTAATTAGATGGTCTCTAAGGTGTTTCTGGAGTGGCTAGATGCCACAGTGAAAATACCAAGCCTGGAGTCAGGAAGACTGACCTTCCTGAGTTCAATCTGGTGTCAGACATTTACTAGCTGTGTGACCCTGGATGAGTCATTTAATCCTGTTTGCCTCAGTTTCCACATCTATAAAATGAGCTGAAGAAAGGAATGATAAACTATTCTAGTATCTTTGCCAAGAAAATCCCAAATGAGATCATGAAGAGGCCAAAACAACTGAAAAGAAACTGAACAAAAAGAAGGTTTTTCTGTGGTTTAACATGATGTGATTTCATAACCTTTCATACTACGCTTATCCTCAAACCACATTCTCATTAGTTTTATATTTTTTTCTTGTATGGATATAATGTGCTAAATTCTGGATACCCAAATATACAAAAAAAAAACAGAGTCCTTGCCCTCAATAAAAAACAACTATAGGGACAGCTCAGTGGCACAGTGGATAGAGCATCAAGCCTAGTGTCAGGAGGACTTGAGTTCAAATACAGCTTCAGACACTTATTAGTTACTAGCTGTGTGAGCCTGGGCATACATATATGGTTCATCAAAACAACATCACTATACATGCAAGTCATAAAGGGTATAAATGGAAGAAATCTCAGAGTGAAGGTATGAAAATAGGAGGAAGGGGATTGGGAAAAGGACATCAAGAAAGTCCTCATGCATAAGATGGCCCTTAAGGTGGACTCAATGGCCTCTGATTTGACTTTCTTTAATTTTATATGAATATGTGGGGTTTTTACCTAAAGTATTTCAAAGAAATTAACACTTTTATCCATTATTATCCATTAGCTACAATAACTAGAGGGTACTAAAGGCTAAGTGGTATGTTGAAGGTTAAACTATTAATTATGATATCAGCCCTGAGATGCTGTTACTGAGAAAGCAAGGCCCAGTGAGCAGATTCCTGCTTTTGGAAATAAATGCCTCAGTCTCTATTATCTTGCCAAACACTAGAGCTCACCGTTGGAATTAGGTAAATCACTTTATTTCTTTTCACAATACTTGCCATTTCTTTGAACAGTAGCAGTTAGAGGATGCAGAGTGCTGGATCGAGAGACCAGATTTGAACTGGAATCTTCTGGATTTAGTAAACTCTAAAAATTGCTTTTTTAAAAAAATGCATTTATTCATTCATTTGCAAGTTTGCAGAAAAGTTTCTAAATTCTTTTTTTTTTGAATTGTGTGTATTTTCAATAATGCAGTAATTTCCATATTTTCTCTAAGTTCTCAGCACTCTACCAATGAGGGCACCATATGGTCCTTTTTTTTTTTTTTTAGCATTCATTTTGTTTAGTTAAGTATTTTTTAAGTGGCATAGTAATTACCATAGTTTCAAAATTTAAAAGATCTGTGATTTAATGAATGTAGGTGATTTCCCCCAACCAGTGGAGATAATTCCTCCACACACATATTTCAAAGCTGATGGGTGCCAAAGAAATTCATGTCTTTGTGGTCCAGCTTCTTCTAGTGAGCTTGTCCACCCAAACCTAGAATAGACCCCACATGACAGACAGAGGAACTTGTTATTAGGTCTTAAATCCTGTCCAAAGTAGTAGAGACTTCAGGGATTTGTCCTTTACCAAGAATTCTTTCTGAGAACTCAGGGTCCTTTCTTTTCAAATAAGAGCTGTACAGAGGTTTAATTAATAATAACAATTCATGTTAAGACAGCACTTTAAGGTATATTTCATGTACATTTTCTCATTTGATCCTCTCAAAAAAACTTGTGCTGCTATTATTTTTCCTCTTTTAAAAAACAGTAATTGGAAAAGATAAGGGACCTTCTGAGGAAAATCTGATGTGAGATCTGAACTCATGCCTTCCTGACTCTATGGAGTCACACTGCCTCTTAAAATGTACTAAGTATCTAAAGAGAAAATAGTCAATTAAAACTATATAATATATACATATTTTAATTGGCCGTTTGCATATACTGAACATATTCCCATATAGGAATATACAAATGCATATGCATATAATGTATACATATGTGTAACACATATACACATGCATAAATACATATATGTATATATGGAAAGATGTAGTAAAAAAAGCAAAATGCATAAAGAGGAGACAAATAGCTCCTTATTACTGTCATCTCAATAGATGTTTTCTCTCTTCTTAAAGCATCCTGTTCCTTCTGTCAACCTTGCCTGAAGCGTCCATCCCCATCAATTTTCTGTCATATTTAAATGTCATCCCAAGAAAGGCTAGCTTTAGAAGACTAAACTTTCTGAGTAACATTGGTCCTTTTAGGTCATTTGCATTTCTGACACAATGGAAATTATTCCAGAAAAAGTTCTGCCTCTGTAGGGGTTCTTTGAGGACTAATTGCTTGGATAGTCACTTGATCTGTACATTTTTTATGCACGGGTCAGAAAGTAAGCCTTTATTAGTACTAGGAACATTTTGTTTCATCATTCACAATCAAATAATCTCTCAAACTCAGTCTATTTTGCATTAGTTGTAGTAGGTTGAGGGGACTTTTACTGTCAATATGTACCGGTTCATTTCAATATCCTGAGGTTCCATGAATTCATCAGAGTGGTTGGCTATGCTTCTTATACAATTCAGAGCCCTCAAGAAGCTGAATAAATAGCTTATGGAGTTTCTTAAGCCAAAACATTCATTCCCTTCTTCTCTCCACACTCTCATGCCAGTCTTCAGATGATGAATGTCTCTATTTCATAGGTAGTATCATACTTGGACAGTTTTTATCAGGGCATCTTGATATTGATCAGAGTTTGCAACCCATTGCTACAACTTCAAGAACCTTTGGTCACTTTCACACATCCCCAGTGATGCAATCGGGACAGACTTTTTAGTGACACTGTCCAGGAAAAGGGTTGATATGATATGCTATAAGTTTTAGATTTTGCTGTTTTTATAATAAAAATGCAAATAACTTGTGGTTATTAACAGAAGACTTTTTGACTAATAACACTCTGAAGACAATAGTCCAATTCAATGTTCTATTTATTATGCCCAGCTCACTGCCGAGCTCTAACACTAACTTCCTAGAAAAAACTTTCTGGACCTCAGTTTCCTCAGCTGTAAAAAATGAAGAGGTTGAATTAAAAGCCTTGAAAAGTCTCTTTTAAGGTCTGCAACTATGATAGATAAATAGACTCTGTATTGAGGGATGAGCTTGCTTTCTGAATTGGAAAAATAAAGATCTGGAGTAATAATAACTTTGGTCAAATCTAAGCCCTATATCTTAATTACCTATGAAAGTGAGCTGAATTTCTCCTCTCTCACTCTAAGTTCTTTATCTATCAAGGAAGAAGGATTAGAATAGGTTTTCTAAGAATCCTTGGTGATGTAGCATTCCAGCAGAGTGGATTGCATATTGAATGAGTCAGGAAGATTTAAGATGGAATTTTGTCTATGGCATTTGCTAGCTTTGCAACCATGAGTGTACCCTTTTACTTTTCTGAGCCTCAGTTTGCTCATTTGTAAAATCAAAGAAAACTAAACCTAAAGAAGTACTTAAATAGTAGTGGTGACTAGCTGATGACATTAAGTAAAATGCTTTGCAAATCTTAAATCTTAAAGTACTGTATGAATGCCAAGCACTAGAAGCAATTTCATGAGTATAGGATTTGTTGAGGCACGTTTAGATCTCAGTTTGTCCCAAAACAAAATAAAACTGAAAGTTTTAGTGGACTCATATAAGCTCTAGATGAGTCAGCATTGTGATTTTGCAGCCAAAAATTCTAATGAGCTCTTGAGCTGCTTGAAGAAAATCACAGTTTCCACGAAGAAGGAGGCAATAGTCCCTCTGTATTCTGCCCTAGTCAGACCACATATGAAGAATTGCATTGAATTCTAGGAATAACTCTTTAAGAAAGACATTGATAAGTTGGAAAACATCCACAAGACAACAATAATGGAGAAGAGACTTGAGTCCCAATTGTTTGAAAACTGACTGAAGGAACTCGAGTTATTTATTCTGAAGAGAAAACTGATGTGAAAGATGAGCATGATAAGCACATTTAAGTATTTGGGGCTGTTATATCCTGTTTGACTCCAGTAAGCACAACTAGGATTAGTGGGTATATGTTACAAAGACCCACATTTGGGCTTGATGTCAGGAAAAACATACACATCTAGAAAACACACACATACATACTCACCTCTACAAACAGACATCCACACAGCCATACTTGCACCCTGCCTTCCTCACTTCCTCCCCTCTCCAATTAGAGCTATCCTAAACTGAAATGAAATAGAACCCATTTGGTAGGTCTTCTTATTGGACATCTTTAAGTAGAGGCAGACATCCTTTATCAATGATATGTTGGAGTATATGGCTTCTTGGAATCCTTCCAACTATAAGTCTATGATTTTGTCTTTATTATACACAGCTCTCTCTTTTTGTAGCCATTGGAACGCAGGTCCTATCCCTAACTGCAGCCACTGAAGTTCTCAAATGGGCTACCTCTAAAATGTGGAAATAGCTTTGAGATTTATTTCTATTAAAACAAACTCAAGTTAGCTTTTCTATTGATGTTGCGAAAAAGAAAATAGTCTTTCTTGTGGTCGATAAAGAATTGAAAAGCATGGTTAATAATTAAAGGAGAATTAGGAGCTCCTTTAATGATGATATGTCTTGTGCTGGCCTATAGAATAAATAGCAATTATCACATTGGAGAAATGAGTTTCTTTGAATTCACATTGTTCCTGACAGCTACATCTATATATCATGCCTTCCTGGACTATTCACTTTATTCCTCTTATTGAACAATGAAGCTCAGCAAAATTCTGCACTCAGGTGCATCTGGTAGAGCATGTTTTGTCTGAAATTCAAGGAAAGGAACATGTATTAGATATTATGCTATTGTCATTCAATTAGACATTATGTTAATTTTTAAGCCAATAATGCAAAATAAGAATGACTCCCATTCTGTTAAAAAAGTCCCAATGTAGTTAGCTAAGTGTTGCAGTGGATAGTGTATTGGGACTGAAGTTAAGACTTGAATTCAAATCTGATCTCAGAATACTTACTATCTATGTGACACTGGGCAAGTCACTTATCCTCTGTCTGCCTCAGTTTACTCAATAGTTAAATGGGGATAATAACACTTACCTTGTATCATTGTTGTGAGGATTAAATGAGGTGAAATTTGTAAAAATCCTTTGCACAGTGCCTGGTACATAATAGATGCTTAACAAATGCTTGCTCACTTCACTAGAATAGGAGCTCATCAATCTTATATTACAAAGGGACTATCTACTTCAGTTCTCTCATTTTACAGATGTAAAAACCTAAGGTCAGATCACTAGTATTCAAACATATTCTCTGCCACCCCGTACAATACTGCCAGTATTCTGAGGCAGTTATGTGGTACAGTGAACTCATCTTTCTGAGTTCAAATTTGGATGTAGACACTTATTAGTTGTGTGATCCTAGGCAAGTCACTTAATCCTGTTGGCCTCTGTTTGTTCTTCTGTGAAAAATGAGCTAAATTAGAAAACGGCAAACCTCTTCAACATCTTTGCCAACAAGCCTCAGATGGGGTCAGGAAAATTAGGAAATGACTAGAAACAATTGAACAACAGCAACAAACCTGTTTATTCTACTTTATCTTGCTGCCTCTAGTAGAAAACACATTGAACTCGGGAATAAAAAGATCTGGGTTCTAGTCCCTGGTATTAATTATCTCTGATTTTTGTTTATAAAATGAAAATATTACATTTTCTAGACTCCTTTTGAGATGCTTATAAAGATCAAATGAGTGCTGCATCTAATGCCTTTGCAACAATAAAATCCTTTATAAATGCCAGCTATTCAAAATATTCTTATTAAATACCCGAAGAATGCTTAAATTATTTAGTACCTCAATAATGCAGGCATATCCATATTTTTACCAAGTTCTCAGCATTCTTCAGCCAATAGCACCATATGTTCCATTTTTTAAAACTTCTGTTCTATTTAGTTAAGGTGTTTTTTTTTCTTTTTAGCAGAGTAGTAATTACCATCCTTCAAAAGATCTGTGATTTCAACTATTAAAGTACACTTTCTACTAATATATCCTGTGATCCCTCCAGGTCTTAGTAAATGAATTTTTTGAGTTACAGTGAGTCACAAAAGCAGGATTTTCGGTGGAAAATTAGAATAATACATTCATAAAAGCATGAAATGTTAGATTTGGTTGAGACTTTCAGACATAGAATGTCAGGACTAGAAGGGATTTTTCAAATCCTTTAATCTAATTCTATCATTGAACAGATGAGTATACTGAGGATCAGCATAGTTAAATGACCTATCTAAGGTCACAATCTAGTTCATATAAGGGCCAAAATTAGAATGATGAAATCCCTGTACTAAGTCCTATTTTTCCCTGCTACACTATAGGATTTTTTTAAATTATATTTTTGCTGTGAAATCTGACAACTCCACGCATTGAAAATAGTAGAGACTTCCAACCTGCTCTTCAAGTAAAGGTTAGATGAATGCCTATTGGGTAAGTGTTAGAGCAGATTTCTTTCAAGGCACATGTCAGATTGGATGACCTCTTTGATTGTAACATTCTGGGATTCTCTGAAACATGTTTATAGACAGTTGGTCCTTCTGGAAAATTTAAAAAAAAATACCTTCTTTCAAGGAGCTTAGCTTCTAATAGGGGCAGACAACATATAGAATAGGATTCGGCTGTAAGACCAAAGGGCCAAGGCATCCTTGGAGTACAGTGGTAAAGGTAATAATTTTATTTAGTTTTTTTTCCCCCAATGACAAAATTTTATCAGTTTCTGACATTAAACCATTTGATAGTATAAAAGAGAATCATGTGATCAACAAGATGAAAGCCTAAATGGAAGGTAGCCTAGCCATACCAAACCTAAAACTATATTATAAAGCAGTGGTCATCAAAACCATTTGTATCAGCAAAGAAATAGAGTAGTGGATTAGTAAAATAGGTTAGGTATACAAGATAGGATAATAAATGACTATAGTAACAAACACCATAATGTTTGATAAACTCAAAGACTTCTGTTTCTGGGATAAGATCACTAATTGACAAAAATTCCTTGGAAAATTTTTAAAAAGTATGGCAAAACTAGGCATTGACTAGCATCTAACATCTTATACCAAGATTAAGTTGAAATAAGTCATGATTTAGACAGTTAGACATAAAGGGTGATCCTATAAACAAATCAGGAGAGCAAAAGAAGTCTACCTGCCAGACCTGTGGAGCAGGAAAGAATTTATGTCCATAGAAGAGCTAGAAAAGATTAGAAAATGCAAAATGGATAATTTTGATTACATTAAATTTAAAAGATTTTGCACAAATAAAACTAATGCAGCCAAGACTAGAAGAAAAGCAGAAAGTTGAGGAAAAAAATTATGTCCAGTGTTTCTGATAAAGGCCTTATTTCTAAAATATATAGAAAATATAAGGAAAGGAGCAGAAGAGGGTCTCAATAATTAGTGGGAATTAATAGTTAGAAAAAAAAGAACTTTCCTACAGAACACAAATACCATTAAGAGGGAGAAAACAATGCCATGCCAGATAACTCAAATCAAGAGAATATTAAGAAATAGGGGAAAAAATTATAGAATCATTCATTTAGAATAAAATTCAGGGACCATCTAATCTAACTCCTTTATTTTACAAATTAGGATAGAGAAGTTAAGTGATTTAATACAGTTTTATGTAGATCTCAACAAATGATCACCTGCATCATGTAAAAACATAGTTATCAATTTCTATTCTCAGGACAAGTGGCAGCAATGTGAAATTTGAAGGATAGAATCACTTAGGGCTATAGTCATAGGGGAATGAAGCATTTCAGGACAATATAAGGTGTATATATTGCCAAAAGAAGGAGAAGCATCCTCACAATGTGGCTGTGGGAATCACAGGAATGGGGCCTGGAAAGGAAGAAAATGTCTCCAGAATGGTGTTATTAGCCACCTGCACATTTTCTGCCTTAGCAAAATCTCTATTGCCCGATCATAGTTATGACTCCAATTTTACAGTTTTTCTCAATGAGGCAGGTGTATACACATACACACACACACACACACACACATACACACACACCACACACACACATGCACTTACACACACACTTAATTAACTATATTTTCAACTATAAACATTTTTCTCTCCTTTCTACCTGCTCTACCTCCCTGCAAAAGAAAAATAACAAAAAAATCCATCAATTAAAAAAACAACAAAAAAAATTCTTCAAAACAATTAGGTAGTAAAGTATAGTTCCTCCTCTATTTCCAAAAAAAACCCCACATAATCTTTTCCCTCACTTTCTACCTTCTTTTCCAGTCATATATTTCCTTGGAGACATCCTGTTCTTCTCTAAGATTTCTCATTAGTTATATAACACAGCTAATCATACCCATCATTTATCTCTCACCATTTTGTCCTATATGATACTAAATTCTTAATTCTTCTAAGACTTCCATGTCTCACTGCCATATAGCAATACCACAACTAGAATTTCCTCACCCAGAATAGAAAACAGAGTAGGGATTTGGTTTTCCCGGAGCAGAGGGAAAAAAAAGGGTCTTTCATTCCTCCTTCTGAACCTTATTCCATTAATTCATCCTAAGATGTAATTAACTTCATGAAGAAATGATAGATTCCAAGACAAATCAAAGAAAAAACAGGTTCATTTGGCCTATTGAACTTCAATTTCTTTTCATCTTTTAACTAGTTATAGTAGTGTCATGGAAAAAATGTGATAGAATTTCATACCTGGATCTCCAAGGTCATGCCCTTCCCAAATCAATCATTCTGACCTCATAGAAATTCAGATCTGGAAGAGCCCCAAAGGTCAATTAGTTCAATAGACATCTGAGTATGAATCCAGTGCATACCAATTTGCCCTTAAATTCTTCCTCAATCTGAGGAACTAGGAAGTCAGCTGACCGAACAATAGAAACCTGAAGGGAATGCTTTATAATTGTGTTTTGTAATAATTAACAATTGCCTCTCCTCTCCTTCTCCCCAAAGAGACAGATTTCCCTTTAGCAGGATCCTTGGATAGATGGGTGGGAAGATTTGTAATTTTTTCACTAGTTTTTTTTTAATTAAGAAAATTTTGTTTTCTCTACCTCTCCTGCCAAAAGAAAGATGAAGGAAAGAAAAAAGGAGAAAATAGAGAAAAAAAATCTTTTAATAAATATGTATACTCAAAGAAAAGAAATTCTAATATTGCCCATGTCTGGGTAAGGGAATTTAAATCATTGGCCTTTTGAAACACTGATTTGAAAATTTATCAGAAAAACAAATATAAAAGAACTTAGAATAAGAGGAATTGTGTTCAAATCCTCTCTTTTATATTACTCTCCTTGTTACCTTTGATAAACACTTAACACACATATACATGGATATGTATATATGAATATTATATACACATATACATATAGTAGGTAGGTAGGTAGGTAGGTAGGTAGGTAGGTAGGTAGGTAGATGGTGCTCTATAAAAATCAGAGGGTCTTAAATGTGGTTTGAGATTTTTTTCTCATAAATTGAGATCACAATGTGTTTGTTTCCTAGTCTGAAATATAAGTAGCATAATTCCACTAGGTTGAAAATGTACATCTCCTTTCAGAAATGCTTTGAACTGAGTAATTCACAGCAAAAATCAGTCACAGCAAAAAAAGTACATTTCCATTCTTGTTATGTTTCAAGCTTATTTACCATAAACTCTTTTAAAAATCCTCAAATTGGTCTTGGAATTCTATGTTACGATAGCTTAGGGGCAGGTATTTAACTATTTCTTTTGAATCTGATCCTTTGGAGATCCAGTATAAGGCAAACAAAAAATTCTCTGAGAGGTAAATGTTCTTATTAACTCTTTTAGACTTATTGATCACTGATGTGGAAAGATACTATAATAGCAGGTCAGAGAACTAGGTTCTTTTGTTACGTCTGTTTCTGACCTGTTGTGTGACTGATCCTTAGGTGAGAAGGATGAAATTATAATATTTCTCAAGTATCTTCTGTATATAAGATACTATGATTCTATCCCTGCCCATACAGGTTCATCTCCATATTTTGTCTAAGCCCTACCCACCACCTACCTGAAGTTTTAGCTGCTATACTCTTATATGTTTAGTTACTGAGAGGGTATAAACTGTATTCCCCATGATCAACAAATATCAGCTGAGAATCCATCATATGTTCAACACTAGATTCTGGGAGGGATAAAGAGAAGAAAAAAGCACAGTAAAAGGGAAAAGGTACTAGACTGAAAATCACAGAGAGTTCATGATAGAAAGTAGTTTAGTTATCATCTTGTGTGACCTCTCTATTTTACTGACAGAAAACTGAAAGTCAAAGACAGTAAAGACTTATTATGAAAGACAGAACCAGAATCAAGGAATCAAGAATAGGCAGCCAAATTAATGCTTTTAACATGACACTAAAATAAAACTATCGATTTTACTCTTTACCTAATGAACTGTGTGGCCTTGGGGTATCCACTTCTCTTTGAGTCTCTGTCAGGTATAAAATAAGAGATTTGGACAATATGATCACAAAGTTTGTTTTTAATAACAACCTTTAAAAGGTTGTGTGCTGTAGGTGTAAGAAACCTGCTCCAAGGTTAGAATATCTTAACTTGAAGTCCAAATCTTTGACTGTGAATATTTAACCTCTTCTTTCCTCATCATTAAATAAGCATCCTATTTCTTCTAATTACCTCAAAGCATGATTGAGGGGAAAGAACTTTATGATTCTTAATGTAATCTTTAGGGATGTGTGAGTCTATTCTCATGTTCAATAGTTATTGTGGCAGTTTATTTTTTTCTTTTTTGTATAATAGCTTTTCATTTTTTCAAAATACATGCAAAGATAATTTTCAATTTTCACGTTTGCAAAACCTTGTGTTCCATATCTTTCTCCCTTCCTTCTTCCCTCCCCCTTCCCCTAGACAGTAAGTAATCCAAAATAGGTTAAACATGTGCAATTCTTCTAAGTATATTTCCATATTTGTCATGCTGCACAAGAAAAATCAGATCAAAAAAAAGAGAGAAAAAAAACCCAAGCAAGCAAACAATAACAAAAAGATGAAAATATTATGTTTTGAGGCATATTCCATTCCTCAGATTGCAAATGGTTCTCTCCATCACAAGTCTAATAGAATTGCTCTGAATCACTTATTGTTGAAAAGATCCATGTTCATCAGAATTGATCATCACAGAATCTTATTGTTTCTATGCACAATGTTCTCTTGGCTCTACTCACTTCACTTAAGTCTCTCTAGGCCTTTCTGAAATCATTCTGCTGCTTGTTTCTTATAGAACAATAATATCCTATTACATTCATATATCATAACTTATTTAGCTATCCTCAAACTGATGGGCATCCCACTAAGTTTCAAGTTTCTTGTCACTACAAAAAAGGCTGTTATTTTATTTTGGTTTTGGTTCAACAAATATGATCCCCATATTCAATGTGAAACTTATATTTAAATGAAATATTTGCTCCTAGAATCATGAAATGATCAAATGCAGTAATAGAAAAGATTTTAGACAGTCTAACCCAAGACTTATTTTACAGATGAAAAATCAGATACATTTTTTGATTTATGTCTTAAATTAAATTCATCATATTGGCTCAACTATGGACAGAATTTTGAATGAGTCAGGAAGACCTAAGTTCAAATCCAGCCTCAGATACTTATTAGCTGCATGATACTTAGCAAGCCTTTTAGCCTTTATTTGTTTCAGTTTGCTTATCTCTAAAATAGGGATAATAAAAATACCAGGCTCCTGGGGTTTTTGTAAGGATCAAATGAAGTAATTATTGTCAAGATCAATTGGAACTGGCTGGTTGGGTCACCAGGAAGGCATCTACTAATACTTACAGATTGTTGTTCATCCTTCATTCTCAAAGAGGACCAATGTCATCAGCAGGGTGATGAATTGCCTTGAAAGTGAATTGGATTTAAGTGAAGAGGAGATACACAGGTCTTAATCTCTCCTCTAGAGATTTTGGAGTTCAGTGGCAAGACAATTGGTAATTGCAATGGGAGATTTTGGTCTTTTCAAGCTAAGGTCTTTTTCTTTCTCTTGAAATTATTTTGCATGTGATCCCTATGTGCCCATCAACTAATTCTTGAGGATATTGCAATGTAAGCAAATCAAATCAGTAAATATCTTGCCTTACAGAAATCTTCAGTATGACAGCTTGTCACTTGAATTAAATATCTAGCAAGAAAACATAATATCTAAGTTATTTATCCAATAGATAAAATTCTCCATGAACATTCCTCCCAGTAGCCATTCTAGTGTCTCTCTGAGTTAAACACGAAGTAGCTGCACAAAGGGATGTAGTATTCTCTCTGGCCATCACATGGTGCTCAGCCTGCCAATGCTTTGATTATTCTCCTTTTTCCTTGGCTCCCATGTGCCTTCCAGCTGCTTTGGTTTGTTTAATCCTATACTGTTATGATTTGGAATTTGGCTATGAAATATAGTAGCAGAAATACCTACCAGAATCCTTATCCATGAGGAATGAACTAGGTTTTTTGTTTTGTTTTTTTTTTTTAATGCAACAAAACTGTCCTTGAAACTTAATTAGCTCAGGAAACTGAAAGGTCTGGCCTCTGTTGGAACTATTTGGTTGGATGAGTACAAAAAGGCAAGAGGAGCTCAATTTAGGACCTGAAACTTAACCTATGAGTTACAATGGGCCACACACGATATAGGAAAGCTGCAGTCAACTGAATCAATATTCTATCCTTGGATGAATATCCTTTTTCTTCATTGAATGTCCTTTTCTTGCTATAGTGAAGTAAATCTTTTGTTAACCATTAGATGGACTATGAATGCTTGATTTTGTTTTAGTCTCAAACATGAGATGCCAGCTTAGCCTGGTCATTTCTAGTCTATTAAAGAGAGTCACTAAATGAAATGTCACTAAAATATTGTCCCACTTTGATCAGGCAGGCCATTAGTTCCAGTTGGGGAAATAACCAGGCATGATAGGAGCAGGAAGAATACAGAATCAGCAAAAGGGACATCTTTGTAACCTACTATTGATAAAGAACTTGGGCATGGGCAAGACTAATATCATCAAGCTCTTTTTGTATCAGAATTTCTGATTGTACTACCTGGCTACTAGCAGAGTAGATTTAACCTTGAAAGTGTTCTACTAGGATCTGAAATCATATTGTCTTAAGCTCCTGGATTTCATGGATCAAAAAACCAAAAAAACATATATAGATTTTGATGTTACTTGGCCAGACATTCAACATAATGACTGAGTGGAAAAATGAATTAGACTCTGTGGTTCTGTGAGTCAAAAGAAAGTAGCCATAACAAGGCTAAACTCCTAAAAATAGACTCAAAGTAGACTATTCTACAAGGAAAATGTTTTGGTGCAATGATTTGAAACAATAATGAAGGAAAATACAGATATTCATGAAATTTTCAGGCAGCTTTTGAAATTTTGAAAAATACTGGCAAAATAAGAATGATCCACCTTGTATCAAATTGGATATTGTGAAGTTGTATTTTCCTTTATTCAGAAGCATTACCTCATCCAATTGTTCCAAATGGGAGGTTATATATATATATATATATATGTATGTATGTATGTATATATATATATATATATCCAAGGGTTATTTGTGAGAATCCAGTGAAAATCATTCCATGGTTCCATTATCTTCTTCTGCATATGTATTATTTACATTGAATGCCAGGATAAGGAAATAAGTGTGATCTTCACAAAGACCTACCCTAATTTCTTGCAAGGAGAAAACAAAACAAAACAAAACAACAAAACCAACAAAAACACATTTTTGGAATATTGATCTTGTTACCAATTCCTTTCCCTTAAGTCATAATCGTATGCAAGCTTTCGGAGGAGGCTCAGAGCATTAATCCACCAGCTCTTTACTTACACAAACAGGTCAAAAGTTTTTCAAAGGGAATTCAGAACTGTTGAGAGGGACAGTGATGCAATGGTATAGCCCTTCAATGTTGTCTCCATGTTTCAGGACTTTGGCTCTTTGAAAGGGCTTTGGAATGATGACTATGATGTCATTCAGAGATATCTTCCCCCAATACAATGATAAAGTCCTTTCTGATTTAGCTTTTGAGAAACACATACCAAATAACATCTAATTGCTAGCATTAAAGGGTTAATTATCTGTCCTTCCTCCTTCTTCCCTTTACCATGATCAGTAATTTGCTTTAAATGTTGCAATCCAAATTTTGAGCAAACATATCTCCTCTTTTATTGCCTTTCTAACAACTTTTCCTAACCAAAGTGATGAGACATATATACTTAGACTATGTGTGCATATATGTACACAAATACATATATAATATACATATCAATGGAAATGAAAATATGTGTACACATAAGTATAGATGCATTTTTTCTTGTGTGAAAATTGATATTTGGATGATATGACTTCCCCAACAAAGGCAATCCATAAATCATGGTAGTCTTACACATGATAATTAAAAAAATACAAAGATTAAGAGCAATAGAAAGAAGAATAAAATAGCCAGGCCTGAATAGCATCTTCAGCTCTCTTGATTCCCTCATTTCAAGCTCTGACTTAATAGATTTCACTTACAAGATTGCACAACTTCTAAGTTTCTCATATGCTCTGTTTCTCTTTGTGGGAACTTTTGGATACCTCAGATCCCAAAGAGGTGAAATGCTGCTTCAGAAATATGTGCTAGATGTATATACTTTGTATTTACTTATCTGAACATAGGTTGAATGAATATTAGTTTCTTGAGGGCAAAGATAATTTCTTTTTTGTCTTTGCTACCTTATCACTAAGCATAGTTTCTTATTACACATGGTCCTTAACCAAAATCTGTTGAATGAGTCAATGAACAAACAATTTAATGAAAGATTATCTTTTCCTTTCCCACCATAAATACTAAAGAACCTTTTCTCTTTTCAGGCACCCCAAAGAACAGCTCAGAAGGCAAGAAAAGATCTTGTCAACATTTCCAAGGAAATGCTTTGGCTATTCAACTCAATTTTTAGTTTTGTCTTTCCAACACTTCCCTTTTCCTTACTACTAATATGAGACTCCAGTCTACATAACTAAATTCCCTTCCATTCCATTACCTATGCTTCCTTCTATAAATCACCTGGAAGTGAATTTGTTCTATGTGAATCCAGGAGTTTGGGCTAATGGGTTAGTTTGATGGGTTTGACCAGACTATTCTCAGTCACACACCTAAGATTTATGTCTCTGGGCTTACAACCAAGTCTGTGTGTGGCTGCTTCTGTGAAAGTATATGTGATTCCTAATTAGATAGTATAACTAAATGGTATGAAACTCAAATAGAAACATTTCTCTGGTAGGCATATAACAGAAAAGCACAAATTAAAATTGCCTATGTTGTATTGTATTTTCATTTTTTGTTAAACATCTCTTGATTATGTTTTCATTCAATCTCACTCTGGAATTTTGCCAACCTTTAGTTTGACACTTCTGGTGTAAAGAATGCTGACACCATACTGTGTTCCTGAAACAAGGATGGAATTAGTGCCAGAGCTCCTTCAAAAAGAGACAGATGTGGTTTCAGAGACTCTTTCAGAGAGACATGTGGAGAAAGGATCTGCTGACATTCTGCAAAGTCTTTATAATGTAAGTGTGGGATTTTTTTTTAAATGAACTACTGACTAATTTAAGCATCATGTAAATATAGAATTTACACAGGGAGTAGGTCATTTGGAATGATGATAGACAGTGACTTTGGCAAAGAATAAGGCTTTCTTTGTGTGTATTTCGAATCATCAAACACAGAAGAGTAATGCTAGGATGCAACCTTAAAATAGAGAACAAAAATGTTTAAGTTAGAAGAGATCATAGAAGGTTATCTGGTCCAGCTTTATCCTTTTACAAAAGAGGAAACTGAGTTCTGGAGATGAAATATATAACATCTGGCTAAGAAGTGGACTGGACTCCAGACCATCTGAGTCTTAATCAGTTAAATGAGGTAGGTATTTGTTCACTGGATTCAATCCAATAAGTAAATCAAATCAATCACATAGACTCACTTAAAAAATAAACTGAGATTAACTGAAATAGTTTTTTTTTATTGATGACTGAATTGTTTATGATTTGTTCTTTTTTTAGCTACAGTGTCAGTTTTTAAATCCTTTTATTTATTAGAACACTATGTAAAAGCATTATTAATATGGGGATTAAACTTTGAGTTTTATTTCAAACTATGGTAAGTGTGATTGTCTAGTCCTATAAGCAGCATTAATTAATCTAGATGAAGATTGGGCATTGCTAGAATGTCCCATTATTAAAAGCCACTGTCTTGGGTGAAAACTTGCATATAAAAATCTATAGTTTTTTGTTTGTTTGTTTGTGTGTTTTTTAACTATGTGAGATCTTCCCTCCATGTTTTCTTGACTTGATCTATACCAAAATTCCTTTGGCATTTGATCTTGGCTCTAGCCTCTGTTTTTCCACTGCTATCAACCCTTCAAATTCACTTACCTCAATGAAGTCATTAGTATAACCTTTCTACAATGTTCAACTTACCTGCTGGCATCACTCCTTGAACCATGTTCTTTTCTGCCTAAGCAGGTTCATCTCTTGTTAATTAGCCCTAATCACTGCAAGTGTCAGAACTAATCCTATAGAGAGTGGATACCTGACAATATCCTGGATGTATTCTATGTTTTTCAAAAAGGTGTGGACATGTGTGATTTTAATTTAATTCAATAACAAGAAAAATTAATTATGCACCTAATTTGTACAAAGAATTGTGTTATTTTGGCCCCTGGATACAAAATCTTATGAAACTGATAGGAATCATGACAGAGTGAATAATGATGACAGAGAGACCTTGAGGTATGCAAAGGGCATTTGGGGGAGGACACAATCCCATTAAATTTAACAAACATTCATTAAGCACTGACTGTACCTATAGTCTGCTATTAGGTAATAGGAATATAAAAGCAAGAAAATGAAAATTATTGTACCCTGAAGAAGCATATATTCTACTGGAGAATATAAGCGGATAAAATATGTACAAAAGTAAATAAAGATAAAATAGATCCAAAATCACATAAACTATATATATGAAATATAGGATAATTGGAGCTAAGAATGGGTAACTGGAAAAGGGAGGTAGCACCTAAGCTATTGCTTTAACAGGAGCTATGGATTTTAAAAAGTGAGGAAAGAATGTATTCTTTGTATACTTGTACAAAAGAATGAAGGCAGAAGATTAAAAGTGAAGTTACTTAGGTTAAAAAACAACTTTTTTATTTTCAAAACATATGCATAGATAGTTTTCAACATTCACTTCTGCAAAACCTTGTGTTCCAATTTTTTTCTCCCTCCATTTCCCTCACTCCCTCCCCTAGATGGCAAATAATCCAATATATGTTAAACACGTCATCTTCTATATATATTTCAACAATTATGAGGCACAAGAAAAATCTGATGAAAAAGGGAAAAAAACATGAGAAAGAAAACAAAATGTAAACAAATAACCACAATAAAAAGGTGAAAATTCTATGTTATGATCTGCACTCAGTCTCCATAGTCCTCTGTCTCAGTGCAGATGGCCCCCTTCAACACAAGATCTTTGGAACTGGTCTGAATCACCAGTGAGGCTACTTGTTGAAAGAGGAAGGTTAAGGTTTGATCCGAGGAAAAAAAGAACAAATATAAGGATAAATAAAGTGTGGAATTGCCACTCTCCTCATCCTTCCTCATTTCTCAGCTGGAAGTTTTGCGCATTTAATCATTATTCTGAAATATAATTGATATATAGCAACACTTACAATGTGACCTGGAATAATCATCATATTCAGAAACATGGAAATCAGAAGAATTTGTATAAGAATATGTAACTTCCAATTATTTATGATCAAATTGGTTGGTTTTGTGTTTGTGTCTTTGAATAAAGAACTATGGTTCCTTGAGAAATAACATTGCCATATTGAATATATGCAAATATATACAAACATATGAATGCATAAACATATATACATATATATGTATGTATATATATATATACCACCAACATATTGGGTGAACCACTTGTGGCTAATTTATGGGAGCAAATAGAAAGTAGAAGTACAGGATAGATAGGTGTTACTAAGATGTGATATGCATAATTAGAGAGAATATCACAATAGAAGAGGTTGCAGATCCATCTGGTAGCATCACCATGACTTGATAGACAAGAACATAGGGCCAAATCAATTAAAATGGATTCCAAAAATGATAAATGCAAGTCTTGTTTTTTGATTCAAAAATGAGGTTCACAAGTATAAAATGGAAAAAAAAAACATACAGGTTAAGTAAAAAAGATATGTGGGGAAGGGGAGGTCTGGGGAAGACTGCAAGCTTAGAGTGTTAGATAATAATAGTACTGATAGTAGTAGTTGCAATTGCAGCAGTAGTAGTAGTAGTAGCAATTGTAGTAGTAAGGGATGGTCTTTTCATTTTTTATACCTGAAAGATAAAAATTGAGGTCTAAAAGCTTGGATTTGAATAATGGATGACTCTGGGTAAATCAATTCACTTCACTTAAACTTGTTTTTTTTTTCTCTGTAAATTAGAGATAATAATAAATTTCCCTAACATTGGCATAGTGAGAAAAACCAATGACTTTGAACCATCTTGTTTTCATTCCTGTTATCAACCTGTACTAACAAAGTTCTGACAAAGTATAACAAAGCTTGAACAAATATGCAATTATTTTAAACCTCCATTTCCTCTTGTGTAAAATAGGGAAAATAGTACTATTCTTGTTCACTTCATAGGATTGTTATTAAAGTCAATTGAGATAGTACCTTTTTAGCTTTAGGGATTTAAAGCAAATCAGCTGTTCTTTTGTTAAAATAGTTATTGATTTACTTCCGCATTCATCTCTTAAAAGGCAGTTTATGTGTCCTGTTATATGTTGATCTACATCAATGTTTCCATGAAGTATTCTAGCACACAAGCTTTGTTGTAATTCATATGTAATTTGTTGTAAATGTTTTAATACCTATCATCACTCTGTGAGATAGGAAATTAATGGTTTTTTGTATGTGTGTTGGGTTTTTTTTTGTTGTTGTTTTTTTAATGTCTGCATTTGAAAAGATGGAATGGGAGACTCGAAGAATTTTGACCAGTTATGTGGTTAGTAGGTAGTGTGTTAAAGCAAAGTCTTGAAACCAGTGCTTATTTAATCATGTAATAAGAGAATGATGAAGTTGGAAAGGGGACTCAGAAGGTAATTAATCTTAGAAATATATAGTCAGAGGCTAAGAAGGCCCAGAGTCAGAAGTAACCTGTGTGTCTGAGGAAAAATACCTGGAAAAAAGTCTTCTATGTTATATTCAGCAAATGTTCCTATAATCTCTACTCAAAAACCTCTGGTGAGAATGGAGTAACCCATTCAATCATCAGAGATCTTATTTCATCTTTGCATATCTCAATTCTTAAGAAGTTTTTCTTTACATTTACAATTTCTAAGGCCAAACAGAACAAATGTAATTCTTCCTCCAGGTGACAGCATCTCAAATAATTGAAGGCAATTATCACATCTCACCTTAATTTTGATCTAATCCATGAGGCTCAATATGCTCAGTTCTTTCAACTAATCAATCAATCAATATTTATTAAAGACCAGCTATGTGTCAGGAAATTGCTAGGGATTGGAGATAACAGTAAAAAAAAAAAAAAAAAGCAAAATTATTCTAACTTGCATGGATCTTGCATTCTTCTATAAGTACATATTAAAATCAATATAGTATAAATAATGATTATATCCCAAAATGTTAAGTAAAAATGAGTTTGGGAGAGAAGGCTTTAGCCGCTTGAGTGACATTTTGAAAAGAAAAGAAAAAATCTCTCAGGAAAAGGAAAGTCAGAAGTGAATTCTACGCATATGGAATGGATAGTGAAAAGGCAGGGAGATGGAATATCATGAGTGAAGATCAGATAAAGCCACCTAGGAGGATTGTAGAATGGGAGAGGGGAAGGTAATACCCATTGCAATTGGAAAGATTAGTTTGGAAAAGGAGATATAAGACTTTGAATTAAAGAATGGAGTTGATATTTTATCCTAAAGACAATAAGAGTTTATTGGAAGATGTGGGGGATCATATGATCAGATATGTGCCTCAGGAATATTAAGTTGCCAGTAGTAGAAGTAGCATGGATTGGTGTAATAAGAGATTTGAGAAAAGGAAACCAATTGGGAAGCTGTTGCAGTAATTTAAATAAGAGGCAATAAAAGTCTGAACTAAAATGATAGCTGTATGAAGGAAGCAGATGTGCAAACGGTGCTGTTAGAAATGGCCTTATTTGACAAAAGATTGGATATGTGGGGGAGGGAGAATGAGGAAGCATTGATAAGACTCAGGTTCCAAACTTTGGAGAACGTAGAATGAGTGCTTTCAACCGACGTAGGGAAGCTCGAAAGAAGTGAGTTTTTGTTTAAAAAAAAGTTCTGTTTTAGGCAGATTGTGTCTAAGACATCTCTAGAATGTCCAGTTTGCCATGTTTACTAGATAATTTCTATGAGTGCTCATATTTTATGAACTCAAGACCCTCCCTCTTCTTTTCATCCTCCTCCTGTTATGCTCTTCAGTTCATCAACAAGATTTCTAAAATGCGGCAGCCAGAACTGAACACAATACTCTACACATACTCTGACCAAAACAAGTCAATAGGGCTGTTACTGCTTTAATCCTGAATATGGTGCTTTTCTTCATCACATTAGCTTTCTTGGCTACAACATCATATTGTGGACTTAGACAAATGATAACAATTGGCATTTGTTGAAGATGTTTGCAAAGCAATTTATTATGTGAAATTCTATATCCTCCCATGTAATCCTTACCACAAGGCAAATGCTAAAGCTATTATAATCTCTGTGGAACAGATGACTAAACTGTGATTCAGAGGAGTTAATGAACTTGTTCATGGTCACATAGAATGTTATGTCCAGAAAGCTAAGTGGTAAAGTGAATGGAGTACTGGACTTGTAGTAAAGAATACATAATCTCTGTCTGCCTCAGTTTCTTCATCTATAAAATTGGGACAATAGTATCACCTACCTAACAGGGCTATTGTGAGAAATAGGGATATAATCCAGGTAAAGTAATTAATTTTCATCTACTTTACCATTAATACTACTATTGCTGCTGCAATTGCAACTACTACTACCAGTGATATTATTATCTAACCCTCTAAGCTTTCAGTCTTCCTCAGACCTCCCTTCCTTGCATATCTTTTTCAGTTAACTTGTATTTTTTTCTATCTTGTACTTGTGAGCATCATTTCTGAATCAAACAAAAACAAAAACAAAACCAAGACTTGCATTTATTATTTTTGGAATCCATTTTAGTGGCTGATTTGTGTTGACTTTCTAGGCCCTGCAAGAGAATAAAATCCAGGATGTTTGGTACCATTTGTGCCTATGTAGTCAACTCTCACCTCTACTTGAATCCACTCACTTTTTTCAAATAAATATCCAGTGTGTTAAAAATATATTTTATAACTCACCTATTTTCCTCTGAGTGCTATCATTACTGGCCAATTTCTTTGAAAGTGCTTCCAAAAAACATTACCACGTCACTAATAGGGATCTGCCCATCAGCAACTGAAATCCCATGCTAGCTATTTATCACTGACATAAACATATACTGAGTATGAACTTTGTTGAAGTCTGTTTTTAATTCACTAAAATAACTACAGTACACATTTCCATAGTCCTTTATTCATAGATTTTCTTTTTAGATTAGAATGACTAATAGTTCTTTTTCAGAATAGCTCCCTTATGGTTGAGCCATTTTAAAATTGACATTTTATGCACTCACCCTGCCTTCCACCTACCTTCTCCCAACTCTTACCATTATCACCCTCATAGTAGTTAGCATTTACAATTCAATTTAAGATTAACAAATGTTATCTCATTTAATAGTCATAACAACTTGATAGGTGATACTGTTGCCTATATTTTATAAATATGGAAACTGAGGCTAAAATAGTTTGTTACTTACTTTTTTTCCCCCAGAGGCAATTGGGGTTGAGTGACTTGCCCAGGGTCACAAAGCTAGGAAGTGTTAAGTGCCTGAGATCAGATTAGAACTCAAGTCCTCCTGACTTCAAGGCTGGTGCTCTATCCATTGCACCACCTCGCTGCCCCAAAAGTTTGTTACTTACTAAGAATTATGTAGCTAGTAAGATTCCAAGGCTTTCAAATTCAAGTTTTCCTGATTTTAAGTTCAATAGTCTTCCTTTTATGTCACCTCACTACTTAATTGTAATAATGCCATTTACTTAATTTATTTTAAGTTTTATGAACTCTGAGAGCAAAAATAATGGCAATTGTGATTATCTCAATAGATACAGAAAAAGCTTTTGAGAAAGTACAGTATTCATTCCTATTGGGAAAAAATAAAACCTACTAGAAAACATGAGTGAATGGAGCTTTCCTTAAAATAAATAATATCCATCTAAAACTATCAGTAAACATTATCATTAACAAGCATAAGCTTAGAAATCTTTCCAATAAGATAACAAGTAAAGCAAAGAGTCCTATTATCACTACAATTATTCAATATTGTACTAGAAAAACTAGATCTAACAATGAGAGAAAAATAACTCACTGAAGGAGTTTGAAAAGGCAATAATGAAACAAAACTATAAATCTTTGCAGAAAGCATCAGGGTACACCTAGGGAGTCCTAGAGAAATGATTTAAAACTTAGTGGAAATAATTAACATCATCAAAGTTTCAGCATATTAAATAAATC
The DNA here is from genome assembly GCA_023553655.1 of Myrmecobius fasciatus. NCBI lineage: Eukaryota > Metazoa > Chordata > Mammalia > Dasyuromorphia > Myrmecobiidae > Myrmecobius > Myrmecobius fasciatus. The sequence goes on from JAJPUD010002996.1 coordinate 33,863, forward strand.
ATCAGCATTTCTATCTATTACCAACAAAGTCCAACAGGAAGAGATAGCAAGAGAAATTCCATTTAAAGTAATCATAGAAAATATTAAATACTCGGGAAACTCCCTGCCAAAATAAACTAAGAGACCATATGAACACTATTACAAACAAATTTTCAAACAAAGTCAGATCTAAACAATTAGAGAACTATTAATAGTAGACCCAGACAGTATAACAAAAATGATAATTCTACCTTAATAAATTTATTAATTCAGTGCCATACCAATCAAACTACTAAAATATTATTTTGTAGGACTAGAAAAAATAGTAACAACATCTGGAAGAAGAAAAAGACAAGAATATTAAAAGGATGAGTGAAAACAAAAATGTGAAGGAAGGCTGCCTAGCAGCACAACATCACAAATTGTACTGCAATATAGTAAACACCAAAACAATCTGATACTAGCTAAGAAATAAAGAACTCTATCATGAAATAGATTAGGTATACAATGCACAATACTGGATGACCATAGTAATCTAGCATTTGATAAGTGCAAAGATATAAGATTTTTGAACAAGAACAATTTGATAAAAAATTTCTGGGAAAACTACAAAGTAATTTAGCAGAAAATAAGTATATGTGGTCAAAATGGGTACATAATTTAGACAAAAGGGTTAATATAATAAGCAAATTAGAGAAGAATAGAATATTTTACTCGACAAATCTATGAATAAGAAATTTGTTTATTTATTATATTAAGAAATCCATTTATGACCAAATAAGTGATAGAGAGCATTGCAAGACATAAAATAGATAATTTTTATTAAATTAAATTTAAAAGGTTTGTACAAGCAAAACCAGCACAACCAAGATTAGAAGGAAACCTGGAAACTGGAAAATAAAATTTTACAGCACATTTCTTTGATAAAGATCTCATTTTTCAAATATGTATAAGACTTAGTCAAATTTAAAAGACTACTAGTCATTCTCCAACTTGAAAAATAGTTAAAGGATACAAATAGTTTCCAGAAGAAGAAATCAAACCCATCTACAATTATATAAAAAAGATACTGTAAATTATTGATTGGAGAATCACAAATTAAAGCAAGTCTGGGTTAACACTTTACACCTATAAGATTGACTAATTTGATAGAAAAAGAAATGACAAATGTTGGAGAGGATGTGGAAAAATTGGGATGTTAATGTTCTCTTGGTAAAATTGTGAATGAATAGTAATTTTGAACTTTGCCCAAAAGGCCTACATATCTTTTGATCCAGCAATACCATCGCTAGATCTTTATCACAGAGACTCAAAGAAAGGGAAAAGAATTTATATGTACAAAAATATTTATAGCATCTCTTTTGTGTTGTCAAAGAATTGAAAATTGAGGGGATGCCTGTTAATTGGGGAATGGATAAACAAATTGTGATGGCCTATTGTTGTTGTAAAAAATGATAAGCATACTATTGTGTTATAAGAAATGGTTTCAGAAAAATGTAGAAAAACATATGAACTGATACAAAGCAAAGTGAATAAATAGAACAAGGAGAGCAATGAACATAGTAACAGCAATATTGTATGATGATCATCTGTGAATGAATTGGCAATATAACAATCTAAGATAATTCTGAAGAACTTATGAGTAATGCTATCTACCTCCAGAGAAAGAACTTACAGAGTCTGAATTCAGATTGAAGCATATTTTTTTCTTTTTCATTTTTTATCTGTATTCTTTCATAACATGATACTAAGTAGAAATATGTTTTGCATGCTACATATGTACAATCTATATCAAAGTTCTTACCCTCTTAAAGGAAAGAGAGAGAGAGATTTTGGGACTCTTTTAAAAATGTTAATTATGTCATTACATAAAAAGTGTTATTTAATTGTTAATAATGCTATTACACAAAATTGGAAAACTATACAAAATTTTACCTACAATGAATCCTGTTATAAAATCTCACTTGTTCTTAACCACAAGCTTATATAACTGGTACTTTATTATATTTTACAGATTTGGGAACAGAAACATATAGTATTAAATGGCACAATCACAAGCCACATCTGAGTAGAGTTTCACACCCAGCTCTTCCTGACTTTAGATCCACTGCAGCATCTTCAATAAGACATTGCCTTTTCCAAGTAATGATTAAAAATAGCCCTCTTTTATGAGAAAACTTTTAGTAAACCCAGTCACCTGAACAACCTAAAAAGCAGAATCCCTATCAAAGTTCTCTTTTCCTCTGACAAAGATACCATTGAAAAAAGGAAATTGGGCAGAAATCACTGCCAAGAAAGATGCTTAGGGATGACTTTGTGACACACTCATTCTCTATGTTCTATATCTTATACAATTTGACAACATGGGCTATATCAGCAAACAAGATCTAGATAGCTGAGTGTGCTCAAGATGCAAGAAAAACACATACTCAAAAATAACATAGTAAGAAAAGCACAGCACTAGGATTTAGGAAACCAGAGTGTAAACTCTGGGTTTGGCCTTATCTTACTACAAGATCTTCGATGAATTACTTTCCTTTTCTATAACTATTTTTTTCTTTTGTAAAATGACAAGATTGGAACAGATGATCTCAAGTTCTCTTCTCGTTCTAGCATTCTATAGCACACAGAAGAAAAATACCCAGAAATACTGGAAATGCTCATTCATTGTAATCCAATCTAATGATGAGGACAGGGTAGCAAATCCTAGTTTGAAATAAACATATGACAAATTCACAATGGCCATTCTCTTTGCCAAGAGGGACATTTATTTAGGAGAAGAGGTTACAGAAAAAAATGAAAAGGTAAAATAGGTACCAGAAATGATAAATATGGAATAAATTTGGGAGAAAAATATGGTTACCTAGGAAAGGAGTTCAGGAGAATCCTTTAAAAGAATTTGCCATGAGACCTGAGTACACCATGGATTGGCAGATTAAATCCATAGAGGAGTTCAGTAGAATAATCAGAGTTAGCTACAGTAAGGAGAAAGGAAGAGAGAGTACCTTATCAATATCTTTTTCAGGCTTAGTCCTGAAAAGGACTTAGTAAAGATCTTCATGAGCACAAGTTTTTTTTGTTGTTGTTGTTGTTTTTTTATTAAAGCTTTTTATTTGTATAACATATATATGGGTAGTTCCCCAACATTGATCTTTACAAAGCTTTCCATTACAATTTTACCCCCAGTCTCCTCCCCTCCCCTAGATGGCAGGAAGTCCACTACATGTTAATAATGTTGAAATGCTTGAGAAGTTATGCAAGAAAAATCCTATCTACAAGAAAAAAAAAGAATCAGAGAAAGGCAACACAATGCAAGCAAATGTCAATAGAGATCATGAAAATGTTACGTTGTGGTCCATATTTCATTTCCCTCTCTCTGGATGTATATGGTTTTCTTCAGTGAACAATTGGAACTGGTTTGAGACAATTCTTTGTTGCAGAGAGCCATGTCCATCAGAATTGATCCTCATGTAATACTATTGTTGCTGTGTATGATGATCTCCTGGTTCTGCTTGTTTCACTCAGCATCAGTTCATGCAAGTCTCTCCAGGCCTCTCTGAAATCATCCTGCTGGCCGTTTCTTACAGAACAATAATATTCCATAACATTCATATACCATAATTTATTCAGCCACTCTCCAATTGATGGGCATCCCTTCAGTTTCCAGTTTCTAGCCACTACAAAAAGGGCTGCCACAAACATTCTTGCATATGTGGGGCCCTTTCCCTCCTCTAAGATCTCTTTGGGATATAGGCCCAGTAGAAACACTGCTGGGTCAAAGGGTATGCACAGTTTGACAACTTTTTGAGCATAGCTCCAAATTGCTCTCCAGAATGGTTGGAACTGTTCACAGTTCCACCAACAATGTATTAGTGTCCCAGCCCTCCCACATCCCCTCCAACATTCATCATTATCTCTTCCTGTCATTTTAGTCAATCTGACAGGGAGCACAAGTTTTTTAGAGGAAATATAACCTTGGGGGTTTCCCAGGGGAGGAGGGGAAATACCTGAATAAAATTTGGTAGCTCAGAGAGAGAAATTAAGGAGGAGCTAACAGACCAGGTCCCAGACCTCTCTAAAAATATGCTAATCAGTGTCTTAAAGGTTGTTCAAAGATGCCTATTATTTTGGAAGGATGGACAATGAAAGTTGATAAAGAGTTCCAGTTTTACAATTACTCTATACAAATAAGATATTATGGGACTTGGTATGACTAATAGTAATCAGGCTTTTTCCTGACAAAAGTAGAGAATAAGCTCAAAGTCTACATCATAAGGATGTCTTACATGCATCCTCTCTACAACTTCCAAAATAGAGCTAGATACCCATTTTATGATGACGTTGTACATTAAAAACAATAGTGTTAGTCTTCTCTCTCATTTTATGTATTGTCTATAGATACTGCTCCTTTCCCCATACCCATCCCTCCATCTGTTAATTACCAGTACCTTCTTCAAAGCTATAACATATGCTTGCTGTCTTAGCCCACATATCACCTGCCCTCCCTTTCTCAGTGTCTTAACGTCATAACCCCAGAGTATTTCCTACATATCTTTGATAGCATGTCACCTTCTGGCTCACATGGACCAGAGTATGGGCTTAGTGTTAATACAGTTGTTTATATGTCCTCGATATCACTACATTTTCATTTTGATTGATTTTTCCACTATACTCTTGAACTTTTTCTCTTGGAAATAAATCAAGCCTCTCACTGACCACTTGATCTTAAAGAAAATACTTAGCATTTGATCTTAAAAGAAAATTGGATCCGTGATATGACTATTTCTAGTTAATATTGGGTAGTCAAAATTTTAAATGTCTGCTTTCCTTAAAATTCAGCAATTACACTAGTTTTTGATAAGTGTAAATCACAGACTTTATTTAAATTCCCTGTATATAATTACAAATACTTATAATTAATAATTTTAAATTAACAAATTACAACCTCATCATAAAATGGGTAATTTTAATTAAATTTTAAGTGAAATTTTAAAAATTAATTAAAAATAAAAAATAAAAATATTCCTTAACAAATTTTAATGCAATTAATATTAATGAATTTCAAAATGATTGGTTTCCTTTGTAATCTTATATATTTTATTTTATGCATTTAAAAACATTGTTTTTAGGCACAGTTCAAAGCTTGCTTATTCAAACTGACAAAAGAGTTTTGACACAAAACAAGGTAAAAAAAATCCTATTTAATACTATTTGGCTACCCTTCTCCAAAAAATCATAGATCAAAGTTTCACAGATATTGGTTTGTGGATTTTTTTTCACACCACAAAACATTTACTACCAAGAATTCTCACACTTATAAAACATATAGATTTACAAAGAGATAGCTCCTTCTCCCTTTTTGCTTCATCTTTCTCATCTAGTCTTCCAGATTCTTTTCCCCCAGGAATCCCAGTCCCTGATTTCTGAACTACCCAGAGCCACAAGTGAAGGACTCCACATGACAAAACCAACCAGGATTCACAAAGTCACAATAGGAAAATAATGAAAGAATGATGGCACTGGAGGGAAAAAAAACCCACAACTTTTGAAGCGATTGATTGTCCCTTTTGTAGCTACTGTTGTAGCTTTTTCTTCTTGCCAGACATATTGATGTTGTGTATGACTAACTGTGAGAACCGGGACAGGAGGAAGAAAGGGATGCATTACCTTCCTGAATGAGGACATGATGACAATTGTGACAGACTTTTCAGTCCCTTAATCCCAGAGAGCCACTGAACAACTGTTTTTTTTTTCCTCATGATGGCAAAGAATTGAGAGTTGGAGAATAAAAAGAAGCTTATGAAAAGACAGTGAAGCATTTTCCTTTTCTTTTATTTGGTTGTTTTTTATTTAATGTCAGTGATACCAGTGCATTTTTACAAAGTAATATCATTATAGACTAATATCTTTGAAAACTGCTTCTTAAGCAACATTATATACAGATAAAACTTGCCAGTGAAAGTGGTCTTGTAACCCATTCTAAAAATTCATTGAAAAAAAAGGTTCGATGCTAATATAAACATTAATTACATAGTTCCTTTCTCCTGTAATTAAGAATCTCTCCTCTGCAGAATGACAGCATAGTATGTATATTCTTAATATGACAGCCTGCCATTCACTAATATTACTAATGCTGCTGTTTTTGTTCTTACAACCCTGCAGAGAGTTTAGAGATGTACTTTATACTAGAACTTGGATATTGAAATTTATGTGGATCTGGAGTGCACATTGTCTTGTCAATTTTATGTAGATCCATGCTAACTGATTATTTTTGTCCTTTATTTCCATAAACGGTCGACACACTTTGACAACCTTCTTCCACATTTCTAACCACCTGCCATGGAGGGTGATGAATAAAATGATAGTGACTACAAGAACAAAAGATTTCTGATGATACATGATGGAAAACTTGATGAAAACTTGTGATCTGGTCAGAAGGCTAAGGGAAGGAGGGAACGAAAACTATACATCTTAAGGAGATGGGTCAAAAGGTCTATGGAAGAATGAGAATGATTATCATTCCTTCTACAGGAGAAGAGAATGCTTCCACTTTGAGGAGGTAGGATGGATTAGTAAATAGAATCAGAAGACCTCTATTCAAAAGTCAACTGTCCTATTTAGTATCTGTGTAACACTCAGCAAGATATTAGATTTCTCTGCATTTCAGTTATAAAATTAAAAAGAAAATCAGGGTTATGGAGGGCTTATCTCACAACACTGGAAGATGTAATGAAAGAATTATTATCACCATTTTGCAAATGAAGACATAAAAGCTCTGAATAGAGAAGCAGATTGTCTAAGATCTAGCTAGTAAGAATATAAGGTAGGATTCAAATTTAAATCTCATAAGGTTCCCAGCAGCTCTAAATCTTGTATTTTAGAAAGAGATATCAGGTAGCTTTGAAATAGATTATTTTAATTTGCGTTAGGATATTTAGTGGTAGCAAAGAACTGGAAATAAGACGACACTCATTGTTTGTGAAATGGTTGAACAGTTAGGTCAATAAAAAGGGATTTTATTGTGCTGTAAGAAATAACAAATATAGGAAATGAAGTGGGAAAAGGAGAAAACTTGTATGAATTGGCACAGAATTAAGGAAGGAAATCATGAAGACTATATAAACAATGACTACAATAATGAAAAGGAAGAAAAGACTGGAACTAATCCAAATGTAACTATAATAATTAATCTTGGAACAGAAAAGAGATATAAAAATGCACCTCTCTTAAATTCAAGAAGTGGGGGACTATGGGTGTGGATGTTGCATAATCATCCTTCAGCAGGTGTAACTGGTCTTGTTTAATTGTTTTCCTTTGTTATAAGGAAAAACCAGTGATCTCAGTGATGTGATAGAATATATCTGGATTATAAACACCCACACAAACTATGTTGTAAAAAACAAAGGGCATTCAATAAAATATTTTTATTTCAGAAGACTGGGTATTGCAATTGAAATGGGTTGATTTAAATACTTCATAATAACTGTATTTACTAATAAGCAGTTCTAGTTATCTAGTTACAAATGGGTCAATTAAAAAACCTTTTTGGTAGTGAATGTCATTATAATGCTCGATCAGATGGCCTCTCTCAGCCTCATTTGGTTCACCTGTAAAAATAAAAGCTTGCTTACTTGAAGGCAGAAGGCAGAAGGATGGATTGTTTCAAATCTCTTCAAGCTGTATAATCTTGTATCTGTGATTCTAGGATTCAAATTTGATTAAATCCATGATGAAAGAACATGTTTCTTGAGTACACTGAGCAATAAGAAAAAAATAGATATGTATTGTATATAAGATGCATATATGCATAATATATATAGTATATGTTTATATTAATGAAATTATAAAATAATATTTAATATGTATTGCTTACATGCTTAAACAGATAGGTATATGTGTATATGTATACACATATAAACACATATATAGAGATATATGTATATATATACATATATATATACACACAAATGCATATATATAGATACACGAATATATGTACTTGTTCAGTCATTTAGTCTGACTCTTCATAACTCTGGACCATAGCATATCAGGTACTTTTATTTTCCACTATCTCTAGAAGTCTGTGCAAATTCATGGTTTTTTTTTTTTTTTTTTGCTTCCATGACAAAATCTATCCAGCTCATTCTCTGCCATCTCCTTTCCCTTTTGTCTTCAGTCTTTCCTAACATGAGGATCAGTAGCATGCATATTTATGTACATATATATATATGTATATATATACACATATATATGTAATTATACACGGACATAGAATTTGTAAATGTATAAAAATTACATATATATGTAATTCTTTATGTGAAACCTATAAAGCACATAAGTAGGTGTGGAATTGCTATTGACATTATTGTCTAGTTATGGGTAAATACTTAGAACTCATGACAGAAGCAGAAGCAGAGATTCTTAATTCAGTTATATAGCTTAAGGAACATTTATTAAATACTCAATGTGTGCTAAGCATTTATTAAATATCGAACCATTACACTAAATCCCACAGATACAAAGATGAAAATAGAACATTTTCACCTACTGAATCAGTAGAGACTTAAGAGAATTTGTCCATATTTAAGAATTAAATTATTTGAAGTCTATGGGATAATGAAGTGACTCTTCCTTTCAATAGAATGCAAAAGTGGAGTTTGGGATGTGATCTCACAAGGGAAATTCCTTCAATCATTGAACACTGATTTGAACTTTTGAAAGTATTATAAGAAATCAAGAAAAGACAAATGGAAATGACTAATTTCAAGGATCTGAAATAAGACAGCAACAGGAAGCACTAAACCAGCAGCAATCAACTGAGTTGAAAAGCTTTAGCTGCTATTATGGACTTACTGATTTTCTGGAGAAAGTCTAGAACTCATCAAAAAAACTAGATTCGGATCATTTCCTCCAGTGCTATCTTTAATTTGAGATGAAACCTCTCAAAGACACTGGCTGCTCCCTAGTGCCATCCACGGTTCAATGGAGAGAAAAGGAAGAGAAAAGCATCTCTACTTCTTTGCTTTTAGAAGAGAGTTAATTGGATGAACCAAAATACTATTTATTAAAAAGTCATGGGCTTGAGTGCATTGCCCAGAGAATGCTCTGGGCATTACTTGACACTATGATAGTTTGGTTGTTGACCTTCATTTTCAGAGGATCAAAATGACATCACTATATTAGAGTCAAGTGGTAGTATGTCCAATCATGGCTAATCAGACCAATATGAGCCCAAAATTCTCTGCCACAGGTCAGATCAGACACAAATAGATTAGATGAACATTTGAGGTAGATTCTCTCTGTGTATATCACATTTCTTCTGACCTATTTAAATTCTGTTTTGTTCACAGAGCACAGCACCTTCTCACATGCTAGGCAGTTCCCTGTCAATGTCTCCCATGTTTCACAATTAATTCTAAAGCTCTTAAAAGAGACCTTGAGAGTGTCTTCATATCGCTTTTTCTGAGCATTTATGAGTGCTTGTCCCGTGGGAGTTTTCCATAAAATAACCTTTTTGGCAAGCATTCTAACAATATGGCCAGCTCAATGGAGTTTGAATGCTTGGCAGTTTATTTATAGAAAGAACTTCTGTGTCTGGTATCTTATCCTGCTAGATGATCTTTAGAATCATCCTAAGACAATTCAAATGGAAGCAAATTCAGTTTCCTGGCATGGTTCTGGTAGGCTGTCCAGGTTTCACAGGCATACAATAATAAGGTCTGCACAATGACTCTGTAGACCTTCAGTTTAGTAGTCAGTCTAATACCTTTCCTTTCCAAAACTTTCCTTCACAGCCTCTCAAACACTGAGCTAGCTTTGCCAAGGCAAGTTTCAACTTCATTATCAATATGGATATTCTGTAAAAGTATACTGTAAAATTAAATGAACTTATCCAAAACTTTCAAAACTACTCCATTTGATGGTTCCACATCTCTGATGGTTCCACATATGGATGATGTGGTCCTAGTCAATAGAATAATTGTGTTTTCTTCTTGTTAATTGTTAGGCCAAACATGGCTGTGCCTCAGCTTCGGAGACTGCACTACTAAGTGCACAATCCTTTGCAAAGAAAAAGCTATGCATCAATATTCCCTTTACTTCAGTTTTCTCTTGAAGCTTTTTCAAGTTGAAGAATTTACTATCAGTGTGGTGGTTGACCTTGATGCCATGTTCATTCTCATTGAAGGCATTATTTGACAGAATCGCTGCGAACACCATACTAAAAATCATGTGAGAAAACACACAGCTCTGTTTCACTTCATTGATGACTGGGAAAGCACAAAACCATTTTGCATTGTCCAGAACCAGGTCAAACATGCCATCTTGAAAGTGATGTGCAATTCTGAAGAACTTTTCTGGGCAACCAAAATTTGACATAGTCCTTGTGACTCACAGTATTAAAGACTTTGGTCATATATTTGGTATACAGCATTGCATTTGCTTATCTGGATCAGAACACTCACAAACATTAGAACTAGTTTGATGAAAATGATAGGGAAATTCAGAAGATGCTAAATGAAAAACGGGAACTCCATGGGGTAAATTAGTAGGAGAGTTCATTCATCTCTAAGAAGATAGCATTTGATTCTATCTACAAGTGAAACTTAGCAAGATACAGTTTTCTTGGCTCAGTAAGAAGATAAATGAAATTCAGTTTTATGCTGATAGTAACAATACAGAGATTTTATCATGTACTGAAAGCTATTTATGGTCCAAAGATCTATGGTGCATCTCAAATACTCAGAGCTGATAGAGCTACATTGATTAGTAAAAAAAAAAAGACATAATCCTAGAGATATTGGCTGAATACTTCCATAGTGTTCTCAATAATAATTGTTGAAATCATGGACTGTTTACGTCAGGTTGAAGTCAATCATTCCCTAGCTGAAGTTCCAACTGAATAAGAGGTTTTGATTGCCATTAGACTCCTTTTGTATGCAGTTGCTGAATCTATTCTAGGTGAGATTTATAACGTAGGGTGTACATTGCTCATATAAAAGGTTGACTGAAATTTTCTGCATTATATGACAAGAAGAGGCTATGCTCCAAGAGTTGAAAGATGACTACATTGTCCATCTCCATACAGATAAAGGGATTGAATTTTCCTGCGACAATCACAGAGGGGGGTCTCTCTCTTAGTCATTGCTGGCAAGATTCTAGCTAAAATCCTTCCTAATAAACTGATCCTGAATGTGGAATTGGTCAGAAAGTCAGTGTGGCTTCAGAAGGGAATGAGAAAGGATTTTTATTGTGTTTGCTACCCAACAACTCCAGGAGAAATGCCAGGAACAGACCTCTGTACACAACAGTTCTGATAGCTTCACACTATCTCAGAATCCTGTTAAGGGTGATAGCTAATAAAAAGAGCCAGTAACCATTTCACCAGTTTGAGAGCAAAAGTGAAAAAGATTTACTAAGCAAGGGACAAGAAGTGGAACAGTAAGCAGAACAACACATTTGAAAGTCCTGTCTTATTCATGTAATTAATAGAGTTTTTTGATTTAGAGTTAGAGAAATGTTAGAGATTATGCAATAATTTAGCTTATTTTAGTCTTATTGACTTAGAACATGAGATCAATCCAAAGGTTCTTCAGATATGACTGGATCATTTAATAAATTTTGAATGCTTTTATTTTTGTTTGGAACTCTGAGGAATAATGATTGCTATTTTTTAAATATTGTTTTTAATTAAAAATATTTTTAGGTCTAGTAATGAATTCATTGATGTAAAACAGAGGTATCAAACTCTAGGTAAAAGTACTACATATTAAACTACATTGGGAAATGTTTTAAAAAATAATTAAAAACACAGTGTGACATAGATAATGGCATTTTAAGTCAATATGCTGTCCATAGACAGCCATTTTGTATTTCATCTAAATACCAGTAATATATGGTTCTCCTGGCAAATAAATTCCCTTTAGAAATACATTCTCAGAGAACTGTTCTGTGACTTATAGTCGTCAGATAGTTTCCTGGAACACTGAGTTTAACTGATTTACTCATGATCATCGAATCAGTGTGTGTCAGCTCATAGGATCAGAGACTCAGAGATAAAAGGAACCTCCTCTTGGCATAGAGACATTAAATGACTTGGCCATGGTCACAAAGATAGTGAGTTTCAGTAGTGGAATTTGAACCTGTTTTCCTGATGACAATTAAACTCACATCTTCCTGGTTCTGAAACCAGATCTCTTAATGCTATATTATTCTTTCAATATCTGTTTTGCTTTTCATAATTCCTTCCATTTTAGATGTTTCCTTTTGTCTGAATAGTTATGTAACACTAATAGTAGGATACAGAAATAACATTTTTCTTGATGCAATGTAATCTCATGGAAAGAGTTTTTGGATTTGCCTCCAAGACATCTAGGGTTCAAGTCCAAGTTGTGTCACATGTTACCTATATGGTCATAGGTCAGTCATTTAAACATTTTGTGCTTCTACATCCTCCTCTGTAAAGTGAGAATCAGGTACTACCTAGCTCATATGATCATTGGTGGAGAAGTACTTTGTAAACTTTAATAAAGAAATAGTTTCTTCCCAGCATTAGTTAGCCATATGTTCAGAATTTGGCTCCAGCTTTTTTTTTTCTATATTATTTCCCTTTCAGAGTTAACTTATTTTCTTAATCATTCTCCCCACCCCATCCCATTCCCCAAATTAGGTTGATTTGTGTGCTGATATTTGATAGGGGGGAAATGTAATCATTTTAGTGTGCCACTGAGTCCATTAAGAAGTGATCATTCATCTTTACTTTTTAAAAAGCATTTCTTTGCATTGTAGGAATTACTGACTATTGGAACATTTTATTAACTAGACCAGTTTCTGGATTTTATTTTGCAAAGCAGAGTCAAAGGGTTGGTTACTCAAGGCTAAAATGCATAAAGAATTGGCCATATCTATTTCATTTATAAGTAAAAGTTAATATTTGAGTTTTCACAGTGAAGAAAATGAATGCCTTTAGAATGCATCTGCCAAATGCATAATAAATAATAGCAGAAGCTAGTAGCAAAAATTATTCACCTTAATCTTGTGACAACATGCAGGTGTCAAGCAGTAAGGGATATTGATAAAATTCATATTAGGGAAAACACCTAGGACTGTGAAATGAGAGATTTGGAGTTTATGATCTCTAAGGATCCTTATAACTCTGATATGTTGTATTTTGAAAAAATACTCATTTTTACAATTTTTTTAGGTATAAGGTTTTATATTCTATATTCTAATATTTTATGATCCAAATGTCCTTTGCTTTTTATTCTATATTCTAAGGTTTCCTCCAGTCCTAACATTATATGTTTTTACATTTTATGTCAGCATCATACAAGATTTAAGTTTCAAGTTATCCAAGGGGCAACTGAGAAATATATAAGTAATCTGTAGTACAGTGACAACACTGATTGTACACAAATAATGGCATAGAAGACATTTCCATCCAGACAAAGGATCCAAAAAAGGATTAAATCCACTTTATATTAAAAATCAAAGGTTCTAACCTTTTTAGAGTGTCATGAATCTTTTTGGAAATCTGCTGAAGACTAGGAGCATTCCTGGAAATAATGATTTTAAAGCAATAAAATGGCATTGAAAGCATTACAAAAGAAACCAATTCTACATGTACACACATATATAAACTTATCCCCTATATACATACAGATTGTATATATATATATACAATTTATATTGTTATTACAATATTAAGAGAATAATGTACCATCTGAAATTTAGTCAGATACCCTAGAATTCCTTCCAAGACAGCAGGCAGGGGGCAGGTAAAGGTTGCTTTACTCCACTAGTGGTTGAAGTCTCAGATATCTCTCCTGGTCTCATGGAAGGACTGATTATGTGATGGAATATAAGACTAGATGGTTTTGCTTCTCCTCTCCTGGACAGAATGAGGAAAAGCTTTCTCTGGTCAGATTCTACAAAAAGAGACCAGAGCTCAGAAAACTGAATGCCAAATCTTAGCCTGACTCCCAACTTCTCCGATACTCATTTTAGTCTCAAGCTCATGCTCAAGTATTTTTTTTTTTCCCTGAGGCAATTGAGGTTAAGTGACTTGCCCAGGATCACACAGAGCTAGGGAATGTTATGTGTCTGAGACCAGATTTGAACTCAGGTCTTCCTGATTTCAGGGCTAGTGCTTTATCCACTGCGCCACCTAGCTGCCCCATGCTCAAGTATTATAAATACTTACAGTAGAAGCACTTGAGGATAATATTGGGAGTTTAAGAAGAAAGAAATGGCTGGCTTAAACACAATAATAAATTAGAAACAACAAAAAGGGTTACCCTTATCAAAATGTGTTTCCTATACAGATTAGATAACTAAAACTAATGGGCCCAGCTGAAATGAAATAGTGACTTTTTTTAGCAGTGTTCAACAGCAAAGAAAGTAAATGATTATATATGTGGATGAAGAAAGGTTGAAGATTTTCAAGATTTGAATGATGAGAAGAAAGGAGGTCAAAGAATTTCAAGGGTAAATGATAAATATATAATTGAACTGATTAATTATAATTTCAGTGTTATCCAGGGAATAAAATGAAGACAAAATAGTGGCAATAGCTTGAAAGAACATGAAAGAATAGGTAAACCAGAGATGCTAGACTGAGTTCAGTAACCTAGGAAGAAATATGTAAGAAAAGGTAATTATGATGTGCAGGAAACTTCATAGTTCAACATCTTAGAAAGAGTAGAACTTAGGTAATGGTGCTTAATATGACATGACCACTACTACAGCTGATTAAGGTAGAGTGGAGATGGAGTCCAGAGTAGCCTTGCTACCAGAGAAAGTAACAATAAAAAGGGAGATGATGTGGAACAAACCAGGAAAGTAAACGAGTCAAATGGGTCAAAAAATGACAAGTTCACACCATTACTATGTGTGCAAGTCACCTATCCATGGGCCACATTTTCAGATAGCTGAGTGGCACAAAATATAAAGCCTTGAATTTGTAGTCAGGGAAAACTAAATTCAAAATTTGCCTAAAATATTTTCTTTTTCTATGACTCTGGGCAAATCACTTCAGCTCTCTTTTAGTCTCAGTTTACTAATTTATAAAATGAGGATATGTAAATCATGGGAATTGACACTGATGAACATGGAGGACAGGATCTCACAGGTGGAAACAATATTCATTGTGAAGTACTTAACTATAAGATCAGTGTTTCAGATGGACAGAAAGACTGAGTGAAATAACAAAATCCTTTTAAAAGAGGATGGATGAGAGTAACAAATATGGAATAAATTTCAACGGAAAAGATGTTTCTGAACCATGACAGCAGAGGATAGTCCAGAAGTATTGGTGGGGATCATACTAACTACACAACAAAAAAACAGAGGTTTTAATATTTTTATTTTATTTTATTTTATTTTGTGGCTGCGAGTTCATTAATTTGTGGATGATATTATAGATCCTCTATGCTGATATTACTGCTCTCACCTGACTCACCAGAAGAAAATAAAGGCTTTCAGCTTTAGTGTTACCCTCCCTACATCTACTTTTCTTCAGCTATGAAATGAACTTTTTCATAATATAATTGAACCAAAAAGTAGACAATCTTAAGGTTTCATTCAGTTCTAATCTTGGATGTTCTAAAATTCTGTGCCAAAGCAAAGCTGTGATTCTACATTTTGGCCAGAGTTAAATTTCACAAAATAATCTTAGGGTGAGAGGTAGAAAAAGCATTTTAAAAAAACATATAAATCATAGATACATAAGTATATAAATTGAGGAGTATATAAAATCTTAAATATACTATTTATTGCAAATTGTATTGGAAACAGAAACATCCCCAAAAGCAGAGAAACTGGGATAATATGAGGCTAGTGGGAATGGGAGAAAGAGGAAGAGGATGTATGTGTGTGTATGAATAAATATACACTTATTTATGAAGAAGGAATAGGCCAGGATAAGGCTAAGGAATAATTAAGTTTTTATAAAGCCATAACAGCTCATTTCGCTAATCTCTCTCTCTCTCTCTCTCTCTCTCTCTCTCTCTCTCTCTCTCTCTCTCTCTTTCTCTCTCTCTCTCTCTCTCTCTCTCTCTCTCTCTCTGTCTGTCTCTGTTTATGTGTGCATCTCTCTGTCTCTGTCACTCTCTCTATCTCTGTCTCTCTCTCTCTCCCCCTTTCTCTCTCTGTCCCTCTTACAAAGACATTATAGTCATAATGATTTTTAAATATGTTTTTGATATAGTTTGTTTTCCCATTTTCCAAAATATGTCTCTCTAGCCTTCAAATATTTGTTCTTCCTAACTAGGACCTAAGTTCAGCTATTTCTCTTTTGCTAAAGGAGGTATACTCTAAATTTTCTTTTCCTAGGACAAAACTCTATTCCAAAGTCTTTTCAAGCTTAAAGTCCTATGTTTTTAAAGCCTTTCAAGTGCTGATATTCTAGAATTCTAACAGCTTAAACTTGCAACTCCTTTGCTCTTAGAATATTATGAGTCAAAACAAAAAATTTCATCCTAACTTAGGCTTTAATTAAGTGAATTACAGTTTCAAGGTACTTTCACTCACCTAAGACATTTTTACGACAGTCAATGCTTCCATCACAGGTATTGCACTTTCTCTATGAAATTTTACTATAGCCTTAGCTTTCATGGAAGAAGTTCAAAAGGATTTTTCTTTCTTTGTAGCTATAGAGCACCCTCCTTGAACTTAGTCAGCTGGCACAGAGAGGCCAATTTGGAGTAAGACAGGCCAAGAGAGCACAGCATTTGAAAGAGCCAGGACAATTTTCTCTGCTCCCAGCAGGAATGTGATCTTCCTCTGTGTTAACCTTGGGTCACCAATATACAATACCATAGCCCTTTAAAAAAAGAATTTCTTCATAATAGAATAAGGTTGTTAGTATAAAGATTTTATAAGTGCATAGGTAGTGGTATAGAGAAATTGTGCATTGTCTAGAGTCAATCAGGTGGAAGTGTTAGAGCCTGGACTTGAACTCAGATCTTTTGACCTCTAGATTCAGGCCCTTTTAATTACATCCTGCATCTGCTTTTCTCTCTGAGAGTGTGGATGTTAGAATTACTAGAGACTTTACAATACATAAAATTACAGTTGGCAGAGAAGTTCAAAATTGACTATCAAAGAGATAGGAGAGACTTGGAAATTTGAATGTTCATGCTAGATGGAGCTTGGAGACATAGAATATTAGAAAATAGCCTGTTAAAGTTGGAATAGGTCTTAGAAATAATCAAATGGCACTCTCCCTTTAGGGAAATTAAGACTGGCTCATCCTTGTGGGTATTCAAATGAACAACAAGTTCTTTGCTTAACAGTTATTAATGAATTTGGATAGGATGGAGGGGGGGGGGAATGGGTGTTGGAGGGAAAAAGAAACCTGAAATCCAGTGGTGCTAATGGAGGCTAAAGGAGGAAAAAATAGGAGAATGGGGGCAGAGAGGGTTTTTGAATGTTGCAACTGCTTCCATCTGTTCTCTTTATCTGTAACTGATGTAAAAAAATTAGTTTCTGCCAGAAGTCACTGGGTATGCGATTACAATGTTTAATGATATTAGTATAAAATATGGAGATAAACTGCTTCATTTTAGAATAAAAAAAAGGAAAAATAAATGAAGGCAAAATCAGCTTTCAAGGCAAACTCTCAATTAGAACATCCTTCTCAGAAACTTGGTAAGAATTTCACAGTACTGTGTAAGCAACTAGAAAATCACAAAATCTTGTTGCTCTAATGCTAATGACAAGATGGGCACCCTTCCCAGAGGCCTATGACCCTTATGTCCTAGCCTCTTAGTCTGGGTTATGTGAATATGAAAATGAAAGAAAATTTGTTAAGGGTGGAATGGTGGTAGAATGTCCTTCAAGCTCACAATGCAAGGTCAGTACCTTTGGAATTTCACTTTGGACCACCTTCTATTCATTCTCTTCAATACCTAGATGCTATATCATAGATCTTCATGCTCTGAGGAGTGTGCCAGGTACTGCACTAATACAGAGAAAGGTAAAAGATAAAAATAAAGAACAAAGTAAATCATTCTCCCTCTCTTAGATCTATTTTTTTTCATCTGTGAAATGAGGAAGTAATTGGGTTATTTCTGAAGAAATACATGTCCCATGAATTCTAGCTAAGTTCTGAAAGATTTAAGATGATGCAGAAGTCACGTATCGGTCTCCATGACTGAGAGACAAGGGAGGGAAAATGTGTTAGAGATAATAAATAACTAAACCAGGAAGATTTGCCTAAACATTAGACTTTAAAAGAAAAGACTGAGGTGTCCAAAGGAGGGTTGACATTGGATACATCATAATTGCAAGAACAATCACTGCTTCTCCTGCTTTTCTCTTATGGCCTACTGAGAGGACAACTCCTTGTGACTCTTCAATAAACTCTGTCAATGTGACTAGTCAGGACTTGCTATATCATCTCCACATGTCAAGGGTCCAGGACATGGCTAACAGAAAGGAAAGCTAGCCAAAATCCAGCTCTGAGAGAGGTTTCTCAATCCAGCAAATCAGGGATTCTTCTAATCAGAATCATTATACGTCTTTTTTCTTTCTTTTTCTTTCTTCCTTCCTTTCTTTTTCTTCTCTTTCTTTTCTTTCAATCTTTCTTTTTTCTTTTTCTTTCTTTCTTTCTTCCTTCCTTCCTTCCTTTCTTTTTTCTTCCTTCTTTCTTTTTTTCTTCCTTCCTTCCTTCCTTCCTTCATTCTTGCTTTTTCTTAAAGTACTTTATTTAGAAGATTATAGATATGAAGTAGAGTTTGATTTATTCATTCAATAAAGTTTCATTAATTGTGTACAACATGCAGCAATGTTTTAGACAATCAGGATATGAACATATAATGAAACAATGCCATAATGGGATAGATATTCATTTTCTGATGCATTCATTGCTGAGATATTTATGGGAGAATTTTAAATTAAATATGTTTTCAAATCCTCCAAATCAATTCAGTATTGTTGTTGCTCAGGCATGTCTGATTTTTTGTAACCCTATTTGGAATTTTCCAGGCAAACATACTGGAGTGGTTTGTCATTTCCTTCTCCAGCTTATTTTACAGATGAGAAAATTGAGACAAATAAGGTAATATGACTGGTTCAGGGTCACACAGTAAGTGTCTGAAGTCATATTTGAATGTAGAAAGATGAATTTTCCTCACTCCAGGCTGGCAGTCTATTTACTATGCCACTTACCTGTCCCACTCAATATTGTAGAATCTCCCAAATAATATTCTTCTTTTGAATTATTACAATGCAACAGTTTGGTGCCAAGAAAAGCAGAACATCTAGATTTACATTTATTATGATGAATAATTATCTTATTAGTAAGCATAATTCCTATAGTTTTGCAAAAGTAGTAACTTGGGAATTATACAGAATTATTTATAAGGAACATTTTAAATTAGATGTATCCAACTAAATATTTATCTTAAAACACTGAAAATATATTTAAGAACAAATGTTTATAATACTGCCATAAGGCTTCATACTTCTATAGTGAGGAGATTTGAATCTTAACATAAATTAGGATGTTTTATAACCATTTAGTTCCATACTTTTTGTCTAGGAAATTCTGCCCCATTGGATTTTACTGGTGTCACCTGCATTCATGGCTGAGGTGAATTATTCATCATAAATTATTCCACTAAATTGAGACATCTATACTTAAAGCAATCCATGGAGTGTACATTAACATGGGTTTTTAAGAATTTCACTTCCTATGCAGCAGAGAGTTTTATTCATCCCCTTTTCCCAAAATCCAATTACCAGGGGGTCAATTCTCACAAGATGAACCTCTTTGTAGTCAGCTAACTTGATTCCTAAATAATAAAGAAATAATAAAAATAAAATAATTTCCAACAGCAATCTTAATTTCATTCATTCATTGGACATTTATTAAACTCTCTGCTTCTGTCTCTGCTTCTCAGTCTAGTAGCACCAAGATGATACAGTGGATAAAGTCAGGAAGTTATCATTTAGCTGTTTCAGTCTTGTCTGGCTCTTCATGACTCTATGTGGGCTTTTCTTGCCATAGGTACTAAATGATTTTCCTTGTTTTTCTCTAGTTCGTTTTACAGATGAGGAATTGAAGCAAACAAGATAAAATGACTTGTCCAGCATCACACAGCTAGTAAGTATCTAAGGCTGAATTTGAACTCTTAAAGGTGAGTCATCTTGACCTCAGGCCTGGTACTCTGTTCACCATACAACCCAACTCCACATAGAGTCAGGAAAATTAGAATTACAATTTTGCTTCAATTATCATGTTACCTTGGACAAGTCACTTAACCTCTGCTTGCTTCAGTTTGCCTCACCTGTAAAATGGGGCTAATAATAGGACTTACCTCCCAGGGTTGTAGTGAAGATCAAATGAGCCTACCATAGTATAGTGACTGACTTTTAGACATTATACAGACGTCAGTCATTAATATAATTATTAGTCCCTATCTCTCATGACCTCTTTGTCTCTGTCTCTGCTTCTTTCTCTATTTCTCTCTGTTTCTATGTCTGTCTTTGTGATACTATCTCTGTTTATCTATCTTATTTATAACTATGGTTTCATTATTATGCAGATCTTATGAAGCACCAATATCAACCAATTCAAATCTGCAATTTCCAGTATGGCCCATCAAACAGTTATCTGACTTAACCAGGATCATACAACTAGTGAGCATCAAGGTGAGACTTGAACCCAGATCATCCCAGCTCTACATTCACCGTTCCACGATGTCTAATTATATTTAAATTGCTCAGCATAATACCTTACATTTACATAGTAGTTTACAGTTTACAAACATTTTCATATAAATTGCTGCATAGAATCCTGTGAAGTAGTTAAAACAAGTACAATTAACATTTTTACAAAGGGCTAAACTAAGGATCAGTTTGCCAAAGTGACTTACCTACAGTCACAGACCACATATGTGCCAGAAGTACAACATGGGTCCATGTCTCTATTTCCAAGTCCAGTGACCTTTCCACCACACTATGCTTCCTCTTGCCTGTATTAAAAAGATTCATTCCACAGATCTTTTAATAACATCATGGAATTATCTCTTGCAGTCTACTCCCTCCCTAATACTGCTACCTCTTCCTAGGTTTTTCTTCCTAAAACAAATTGGGAAGAACTTAGATTAGTGGCAAGAATGCTATTTCTCATCCATTCTCTCTCTTGATACATGAAGAGATATATCTCTTGATATATAGGGTAGAGACCCATGGAATATAGCATCTCTTAATTCTGAGCACAATGACTCCACATTCACTCCAGTACCTATTTTCTCCATCACTCATTCACTCTCTTATATAAATACTTACAGAATTCTCTCATTACACCTTGTTCTTTATGCACTCTAAGACACACAGTCAAATCTCTCTTGACATATAAATGGATTCATTCATTCTATACAAGAACCAAGTCAGTTTTCATACCCTATACTTAATCATGAATTCTCAAATACTTAGCAAAATGCTAGTTTAATAGTGAAGAGAACATGCAATTGGGCATATAAGTAAGTTCTATACAGGATAAATTAAAAATAACATAAGTAAGGCAATTAAGTAAGGGGGAAGTGTCTAGAAGGACTTCATCTTTCAGGGGAGAAGACATTAGCAATGGGTTAAGGAAATTGGGATAGTATCTTTAGGAGGTGATATGAGCTTTGAAGAAAGAGAGATTTTCTATGAGTTTGAGATGATGGAGTAGATTCTATGGAGAGGGAAGATGAAATACTATGTAGGAGCATCAGACACACCAGTAGGGCTATAACATAAGAGTACATGAAGCAATATGTCTAATAGGTCTAGAAAAGTACCATCTAATGAAGGGTTTTTAAAGTCTAACAATAAAGTTTATATTTTCCCTCCAAAAAACAAGAAGGAACTCTCTGAAAAGAGGACCAGCATATTCAAATGATTCCAAATTATAAAAACAAACAAGAACTGTGCAAAACTTCTTGATTGTTTTGTTTTCCATTGTTTCCTCCTCCCCCAAATTTGTTTTTAAAGTGTTTAAAGATCCAGAGAATATTCCTTCCTCCTCCACCCAGACAGCCTGAAGAGAGCAAATAATGAGCACAGAGAATGAATTCATGGGATAACACAGACAAAAGTCACGTGTGTTAAGAAAGCATGAGGGCTGGGTTTCAATCTGTAACAATGATGTACTAATCCATATCAATGAGACTACCAATCCAATTCATTAAAATTAATTAAAGTAATATCAACCATGTTTTTGGAGATAGCAATTTATACTAATTTAAAAAAAAAGGTCCATCCCAGTACACACACACACACACACACAAAAAAAAAAAAAAACACAAACACACATCCACATCCACATATACTCTAGAGAGTGCATGCTAAAAGCTATCTCTAATGAAGGCAGATTGCATTAAAGCAGGAGGAGTCCTCCTGAAATGGAAAGTTATCATTTCAGTCTTCCACTCAGGTCGGGCTAAATTTGGATTTTAGTGTTTATTTCTTACCACCACAGAATGGGAAGACCATTGTTAAGCTATAAGGTACCCAGGGAAGGATGACTTGAATGGTAGAAGGAACCTGAGACCATTTGGCATACCACTTTTGGTCAAATTAACTGCAGAATTTTAGCCTTGGAAAGAGAACACTTAAGGGATGTATGATTATTATCTTTGAAAATTTGAAAGCTTATTATATGGAAGAGGAAATCAATTTCTATTATATCCCAGAAGCCATAGTTAAGAATACTGGATAGAAATTATCATGAGATAAATTTAATCTTAGTATAAGAATACATTTCCTAAACATTACAACTGTCCCAAAATGAAATGGAGGGCTTTGGAAGGTAGGAATCTTATCATCATTTCAGGTCACTAAACAGAGACCAGGTCACTAAACAGAGACCATATTCCATTTAATTCTACTTGACAAACCCTTACTAAAATAATATCTTATATGCAGTTCTCTTGAAGAAACCCCCAAGTTTAGTATAATATTTGTACCTATGTAATTTATAGTTTAGTACATCAGGGATTTTGAGTTTTAGGGATACCATTGCATGAGCACTTACAAGGATTGCTACAGAGTAGATTCCTATGTCATGTAAAGAATGAACAATTAGAACCCTCATGAGTCCCTTACATCATTGGAATTCCATGATCTCCATAGTCTTTCCCCATATTCATTTGAAAAAAAAAAGTTAATTGACTGAATGGGTTTTATAAGCTAGAAAATCTCAATTCCTTCTGGATTTGTATGGTCTTTTAGAAGCTTCCAGGTTGTCATTTTATTTTTTCTCCCCCATTAAGAAATAAAACATTCTACCACATCTTGGATCTCCTATATTGTTAATGGTAGATTTCATTTTGCATTAATCTTTTAAATTATAAATGAGGCAGCTCAGGGCAAAGGTGCACAGCCATTTGTGGTTAGGAGTCAGAATCCCATTGAAGGGCACATGAGAGCTGTGCTGAGGGCACTTCCATAGACAGTTTGGTGTTAAAAGCCATGCACTAAAGCCAAATATATGTGTTCTGCTAAACTACTGGAAACAATATTGAGAAAGCATGTCTCAAAATAGATGAGGAAGAATCACATTATGGTTTCCACTAATCTATCTCTTCTGTTAGTCTTAATTCTCTTCTTACATTATCTTTGTCCTATTGTTCATTCTTATACAATCTCAAATCATTCCTCTTCCCAATGTGATAGAGAATTTTTTAATCATTATATATATGTGTGTGTGTGTGTATACATACACACACACACACATATATATTTATATTTCTATCCTTCTAGTACTTTGGTAATGACTTTGAGAAAACGACCCTCATTAGAATCCTATAGCATTTAGTGGTCATAATCAGTGGTCTCATTGCCATCGATATTTATTTAGTCAACAGATTCAAATTAATCCATGTTTTAGTTGATTGACTTCAATGAGTTGCAATGTCCAGACTGATTTACTAATGGTGATACTATTACCACTGAGTGATGAACCTCTATTACATGGTATTCTTGGATCATTGAAAATAGAGAGTATTGGTTCATTGCTAGACTAATAGTTGAAATGAATCTCATTTGTTAGAATCTATTATTACCTTCCATTGGCATAATTTTTGAGAATCTAATCTCTGTCTCATAAAATTGCATCAAAGGAGAAATTTAGGACCTCAGTGGTATTAATATTTGCAAGATGCTATATTTTTATTTATTTTGAAAGTACCATTTTCTCCCCTTTTTGTGTAACTGAGAACTACAGACTAAAGCATCCTACCTGCAGTGAGGCATAGCCTTTGAATAATACAACATTTGCAGAATGCCCACATTTTGCTGTTTGGCAACATTTTTAAAGATGTATGGAAACTTAGAAGAAAAATTCTAGTCAGAGAAGAAAGAAATTGCAAGGGATAATTTACAAAGTCCTCATTTTACCCATCTGTCCTACACACTGACTCCTTGCTGACAAGCAGATAAATGGATTTTTTTATTCCTTACACATGTTTTATGTATATGTAGCATAAATAACATAAAAGGATGACTCACTGGCTTTCTTGTTTCATTTCTTATATATCTGGCTTCCTGTGACCCTCCTTGAACAATAGGTATATTAATGTTGTTTTCAAAAAAAAGAAACCATACAAAACAGAATTTTTTTTTAGAAAGTTACTGGGAAACAAAAGAGAAAAAAAAAGACTTATGTGAGCAAAATCAAAGATGAGAGATGGCAGGATGAAATTGGCAAATATAAAGTAGTCCATTTTGGCATTGGGAAGATTATATAGAACAGAATAGTATGATTCGATATTGCACAGGATTTTTAGCAAGAACTTTTGTTTCTGAGTCTCAAGTAGTTGTGACTGCTGATAAGGCAGGGTTTTAACACTTGCAGAGAAAGCTGGCAGGTCCCGTTCCCACATTTTGCTATCTAAAATGATGGCTTCCGAGTCTGTGGTGGTTATAGGTACATTGCTCTTCCTGGTGAATCTTAGGTGCATCTGCCCTTTGTTTTTGCTTGGTCAGTGATTGATTCTCTAGTTTTTGGTTTCAGAGTACTGTGCTGTCTACCCCAAGATATGAAGAGAGTTTGTGATAAAAGTGGTAGAGGGGATTTAGCCTATTTGTACACACTGCTTCTTGTATCATCTGTAGGGGTCTTTCCTATTTCAAGTGAAATTGACTTGCCTATCCCTTGGAGAATTGGGGAGATTTTGTTGGCTTTTGATATTTATAGAGATAGAAGGTAAGAATAATTATCCCTATTTTATTAATGAAGAAATTATTTTTCCCCACTCTAAAAAAATGTCAATTCTTTTTTTTTAATTCATTTTAAAAAAATTTTGGGGATCTTATTCCCTTATCTCTCCTCTCTCTCCTCATCTTATATTGTCCCTCTCCCCTTCATATGCATTATATGGTCCAATTAGTGCCTTTCAAATTGGCCTACTTGTTGGTCTATGTATATGACACCAACGAAATAGTTATTATTTTCTTATTTATGGAAAAAAAAACCTGAGAATAAGAAAATTTAAGGTACTTTCTTCACCATAACATAGCTAATATGTATCAGAAATGGGATTTGAATGCAGATGCCTTCTGAATTCTGTTACAACATTCTTTCTGCTACTACACCATGCTGCTGCTCATCAATGACCTTTCTGATACCTTCCAGATCTCTTAGAATCTACTTGATTGAATAGAGGCAGATAGAAAGCTAAAATTGAAATCACAAAGACCAGAATTTGAATATTGTTTTAACTTTTTACTACTTTTATGACCCTGGGGTTGCTGTTGATGTTCAGTTATTTTTCAGGTGTACCTGATTCTTTGTGACCCTATTTGCAGTTTTCTTTGGAAAAGATACTGTAGTGATTTGTTATTTCTTTTTTCCAGCTCATCTTATGAACAAGGAAACTGAAACAAGTTAGAATTACCAAGGGTCATACAACTAGTGAGTGACTTAAGGTCAGATATGAACTTAGTAAGTCTCATTTTCCTAACTTCAGGTCCTGCCTTCTATTCATTATACCACTCAGCTGCTCTCCTGTCATTTAATATCTCTGTTTCAATTTCATCATATATAAAATGTGGAGTGGAGATTGTTGGGAACTCAATCCACTTTAAAATTCCTTCCAGTTCCATGCCTTTGATTTTGTGATTCTGCAAATGAACTGAACCAGGTAATTTTATATGGGGAAAATAGGTGACAAATTTTATCTATGTTTAAGAAACAAAAACATTAGAATATGACTTTTCTGATAAATTATTTTCTTTTGTTTTTTTTTCCCTGAGGCAATTGGGGTTAAGTGACTTGTCCAGGATCATACAGCTAGGAAGTGTCAAGTGTCTGAGATCAAATTTGAACTCAGGTCCTCCTGACTTCAGGACTGGCGCTCTATCCACTGCACCACCTAGCTTGCCCTTGAAAAAATACTTTCAAAAATGATTTAAATTTGGTATGGAATATATGTGACTGATGGGGAAGAGGAAGCCATAACTTCTTTAGTTTCACTTGGCCCTTGAATCTGTAACATCTTATGCAGTCAAGAGAATTTAATTGTAATACTTAATTCTTGATGGGCATTGGATTTTTCTTTTTTCTTTTTACAAGACAGTTTTTATCCCCTAGTGAAAGGGAGTGTATGTTTTGCAGAAGGCTGTCTGCTCCAGGCAGGCAATA
Source organism: Myrmecobius fasciatus (assembly GCA_023553655.1). Classification (NCBI taxonomy): domain Eukaryota; kingdom Metazoa; phylum Chordata; class Mammalia; order Dasyuromorphia; family Myrmecobiidae; genus Myrmecobius; species Myrmecobius fasciatus. Next base: position 60,474 of record JAJPUD010002996.1, read on the forward strand.
GTTGTTTATAGCCCACTGTCCTTTATACATTTGCAGCATCATACATTTTAATTAGGAGAGTTTACAACTTGGGTGCCCTCTCTAGCTGCCAAGTGGAAATAAATGTTACTGTATTACAGATGACAGTTGCCCAATGTGCCTGACGACTGAAAGAAGCCACATTTCTACCCCCCTCACTTTTGTCTCCCCATTCCACTCTCCCAAACCCAGAGTAGAGCCTGGTATAGGTTGATTTGCATTGATCCTTAATATTCATCTCAGTACCTAGAGTGCATAATGGCAGTTTTCTTGCCATCATATTATTCATTTGTGTGCCAGAAAAGAAAGTTTTCTGTGATGACAATAGAGAAGATGAATTGAAAGGGAAGAGAGAGAAAGAAGGGAGGAAAAGATAATAGAAAAGAAGACCAAACTACAGAAACAAGGTCAAGGAAAACCAAAATGGGAGGACAGACATATTAAGGGATAAGCGGCAAAGAGAGAACACAATTCATTAGAAGAAGGGTAAGGTTCTAATGACAAGAAAGATTACACTGGGGAAAGGATCCCCTCTGACCACAGCCCAGGCAAATGAAAAAACAACATTGTCTCCCTTGTATGCATGTTAAAATTTCACAATTTCCCCCCACAAGGACTGAGTATTAGTGTCTCTTTTGATCAGTAAGTCAATGTTTCAGCCCTGTTATAGCTGCTTTTGTTGCCGCTTTTCATAATTATTCTAGAAATAAGAGTGTTTCTGCAGTCATATTCAAGAGTGGCTTTTCACTTGACTGATTATTTAATCTACACTGAAGCTGTCTGTCTGTCTGTCTGTTTTCCTGACAAGGTATTTATTCAGATTAAAGACAGTGAGGAAGGTGACATTTTTAAGGCAATTAACATATTGGTCTGTATCTTTAGCCACAGTTTATCTCCAAAGCTGTTTCATAAGAAATCTATGTATGATGAAAAGGAAACTAGATTATACACATGCTCGGCATTTAGTAAATGTTCATTGAATTGATCATCATAGATTTCTTCAGAAAAAGATGAAGAGTGATGATTGTCATGAATAATGCATCTTTATTAGAATCATAGGAAATCTACAAAGAAAATGTTATTAGAGAAAGAGAGACTGAGACAGAGAGAGAAAAAATGAAGAGAGGAAGAGAGACAGGGAGAGAGACAAAGAGAAATGGAGAGAGAAGAGAGGAGACAGACAGAAATAGAGAGAGGAAGAGAGAAACAGAGAGAGAATGGGAGACAGAGACAGAGAGGAATGGAGACAGAGAGAAACCGCTCATCCTCTGTACTTCTGTAAAAAATATATATTTTTTAAAAAATACAGATGTGATTATGTCATTCTTCTATTCAATAAATCCCAATGACTTTCTGATGCCTTTAGCATTAAATATAGGACAAAGAAAGACCTCCTGCAAAAGATAGTATCTGAGTTGAGACTTGAAATAAACAGGGTAAAGAAAATGGGGATGGCATGGACTGACAGGGTTACAATTCAAAGAAATGGAAGCAAGGAGTCACAATCAAGGAAAGTCTGGAACAGAAAATTCATGTAGAAGATGCAAGATGTGCTGGAAAAGTAAGTTGAAGCTATATTTTGGACACCATTGAATATCAGATTCTGTCATGAACTTGCTTATCACTAAGCATGGATTTGGAAATGTCTTAAAATTCTGTTGAAATTCATTGCATAAGTTTTAAAGTAATCCAAAAGCTTACTTTTAAAACACCGAATTTTAGATTCAGGGACAGTGCTGAGGTCACATGGAATTGAAGGAGAAAGGGTGAGACATAAGATTTTTCTCAGTAATCAGATTGATTAAGTGTAAAAAACAGAGGGTACTGTATTTTACTAAATGAGGCAAATCTGTGAAATGGGATCAGGAGAAGAAAACTGGGATGCAGCACACTGTGGAGATTTTGAGATGGTAGATGTCAAGTGAGAATTATGTTTTCCCTACTGTTATTATTTATCCTTTGTTCTTAAAGAGGACCATGACATTATGGAGGTGGCTCCATGAAATGCAAGTGAGTTGGATTTAAATGAGGGAAGGCTGTGCAAGGTCACCAGTCTCATTCTTTTCTCCAGAGACTTCTGGGTCCAGTGATAAGATATAAAACAGAACAACTGAGATAGCTGGGATGTAGTGGGAGATCTTATCTTTTCTAAGCTAAAGTTTTTTGTATTTTGTTTTTTTAAACAGGTCTTAGTTTGGTTGAGGCAACACATATTCTGTAATAAAACCAAGTATTGAGGCAAAGAAGGGCCTCTTTCATCTAGTTAAAAAAAATACAACCTAGGAAGGGAAGATCCTCAGGATTTTTAACCACACCAGAAATATTTATCATTCACATTTATTTTGCATCAGTCAAGGCCCCATTCTGACCAACTGGGGCTTGGCCTGGGACCTGCTAAAGCTGCCTCTTAAAGATCTCTCACCCAATGATCTCTTTTGGTTTTATTTCTTCTTGAGATTTCAAGAGGCTTGATCTGAACATCAGTGATTCATAACCAGGTTCTGACGCTTTTCCTTCAGGCCCTATTCCACCAATATGACATTGTGAGATAATGAATGGATAATAATTCAGGCAAACTAATCCTTACCTTATCTTCTCTCTCTGCCCAGATGATAAAAATGTCAACCTTTAAGGAGAGATTGTTAACACTGGCAATGAAGTTTTAAGCACAAAGATAGCCTAGGAGGGGAATTTGGATCAAATATACCTCTAAAAGTTTGGCACAGTGAACAGAGACCTGAGAAGTAGACAGAAGATTTGGGTTCCAGTCTGAGCTCTGAGCTTAACTGCTACAGGATACTTGGAAAAATACCTTCCCTTCCTAAACTTCTGATTCCCTATTTGTCAAATGAAGGGATTAGACCAAAATACATATGATGCAATGAAAATAGGCATTCAACCTGAAATCAGGGGTCTGACTTTAACTACTTGAAGTATCTTGGCCAAAGCACTAATGTCATCTGGACTTTAATTTCTTTATCTGCAAAGTGATCAAATTATTTTAGTTTAGTGGTTCTCACCTTTTTTTTTTTAAGGGGGGGGCTCAGAATTTGTAGTACTTTTGTTTCTTTTATCTATCAATTTGTTTATTTTATTTTTATCTTTTGCTAGGCAATTGAGGTTAAGTGCCTTGCTCAGGATCACAAAACTAGGAAGTACTAAGTGTCTGAGAGTGGATTCAAATTCAGGTTCTATTGATTTCAGGGTTGGTGCTCTATCCACTGCACCAGTTAGCTGCCCTATGAACTTCTTAGGCTCTTAAAAATTATTGAGAAGGCAAAATAATTTTTGCTTATGTTGGTCCTTTATACAAATACCTACTTTATTAGAGATTAAAACATTTTAGTATTGCGATGAAAATAGTTTTAACCTTTTAGATCCCTTAAAATAGTCTTTGTTGAGACATTTTTCAGTGGTATCTTACTTTTTATAACTCCTTTGGGGTTTTCTTGGCAAAAACACTGGAGTAGTTTGCCATTACCTTCTCCAGCTCATTTTACAAATGAGGAAACTGAGGGAAACTGTTTATATGATTTGCCCAAGATCACACAACTAGTAAATGTCTGAGGCTGGTATTTGAACTCTGGTCCTTCTGACTCTAAAGCGGAAATTCTATCCACTGCTCCACCCTGGACCCACTTTGGAAAACAATGGCCTAGAGGATTTCTAAGATTCCTTCTTACTGGAATGCTAGATGATTTTATGATCTCCAGATTTTCTTCTATTTCTCAATAATTTGTGATTATTCAGTTGAAAACATCATACACTGCACATGTAAAGCATCGGATTGCTTACAGTCTCAGGGAGGAGAGAGGAAGAGAGAGAGAATAGAAGTTGGACTCAAAACTTTGAAAAAAAATTTAAAACTATTTTCATATGTAATTGGGAAAAATAAAATATTATAAAAAAAAAGAAAGGAATCACATTACACAAGCATATAATGGTTAGATATAGCCCTTAATCCTGATCCAATAGCATATGTGAGGTCAACAATGATGGACAAGTAACCTACATTTTGCTGTCTTGTGTATCCTAAACATTTCATCTTTCTCCATTCAACATTTCTCAGGTCATTGAAGATGTAGTTACCAAAGATTTTATTTTGTACCCTATTGTCAGTGGCAACATTGGGAGGCAGAAGGGGGGGAGGTATGTATTTGTTACAATGTGATTTATAAGGATGTAATGATATTATTTTATTCATTATCACTATCTAGAAGATAGGGCAATTAAAGTCATGAGAACAATAGAAAGGCAGATAATTGCTGCCAAAAGGGGCACCACCCTTTCTCCTCCTTTGAAACTGCCTGGAGGAATAAGACAAGTGTAATTTTCCCTAGAAAAGCTTAGCCCCCCGGGGCTGTTGCTCCTTAAATTGACCCAAACATTTCAGTGACTAGCATTTGTTAGAAAAGAGAATGAGAGAGAGAGATGAGACCTCCTTTTGGCACCCCAGTGAAACTCTTGGGAATAAACTTATTGAGGTGATTTCCCTATGTTTCTGTGTGGGGTTGTATCTCTATAAGAGTCTCATGCAGTGTACTGCCCTATAAGTCACTTGAGGTCTTATTCACAGAATATAGCCGTGGGATGAATAATTATGAGTCTATATCACAAGTGAGTGACAGCTGTATCCTGAACAACATTCTCAGACCTTCCCTGTTTTCTCCTGCATCCCCATGCAGGAAGTGAATGTTTTCTGGCTTCACAGATCCCTGATGCTGTGCTATTCATGGAAATTCTAAAGTTCCTTGCAAAACCCCTCTACCTTTAAAAAACAAACAAAAATCAAAACAAAGAAAAACATGAGACCCCTACTCTGGCTTTACCATTCGATCTATTTGATGTTTTCCATAAAGTGCATGTATCTATACATCATAGACTTAGCCAGTTGTTCAAACAAAAGGAAAGCATAAATGGCACTTCAGCATTAAGTCCTGAGGGATTTAAGTGATTTATATTCTATTTCTTCAGGAATATTTGCTATAAAGCTACTGAGGGTAATATTTAGTAGAAGTAGACATTTTGCCAAAATATCACCATTTTAATCCTTGGAGTATTTACTTTGGTATCCATCAGCAGTCCATAAAGACTTTAACACTTTATTAGCAATACGCTGGCTTCTTTTTGTACTGCTCAAAACAACAACAGCCAAAAAAAAAAAGAAAGAAATTCTCAAATAAAAATAAACTTTCATTGGAAAGGATGACATCCACAGAAATGAAATTGGGTGATATAACAAAACAAACTGGATCAGAGTGAGGTAAATCTGAGTTTACTCTTATATCCTTGATTTCAAATGTATCTGCTGGGGACATTTATTTGATTTATTTAGTTAGCTCTTTCCCTAAAAGAAACCATCATGGGATTTTCATCAAGCCATATCTAGTATATTAACTGAATTTGATGATTATTGTCCCCAAATGTTGGGGAAAGGAAGACTCAGCACTGTTCTAAAGCAGTTACACGTGCTGGATGAGGGCAGTATTGTATTATTGTTCAATGGAAGATTCAAAGATCCTTTTGAACCTTTAAATAACACCAATGTGCTGTAATGTGGTTTTCTAAAGTTGTTTTTGACAATAAACCAGAGAAATCTAGAATATTCACAATGATAATTAAAGCTTTATTATTTTTTCTTTCCCTGAGAAAAGTTCCTTATCTTATAATTTTTTTCTCCTTTTTTTTTTTTTTTTTGGTAAAACTTCAGAATCTTTTCCCCAAACCCACCCACTGATTCCTCCTTTATAACAAAGTAACAAAGACAAAGTTGAACAAAAAACAACCAACAAAGGTTTGCTTCTCTTATGAAAAAAAAAAAAAATCACTGTAACTTCTGGTTGTATCTAAAGAAAGAGAGGAAGTTTGTGACTGTTATCCAGGCCATCTTTCAGATCAGAAATATAGAGAGAACTGGGCCAAGTAAAAGAGGAATACACTAGGTTTCAAAGAAAATAAAGGGAGAATTTTAGCTATTTGACCTGATAGAGTCTTAAAGATTATTGAATTTAGTGGCTTTATTTGTTTATCTATCTATCCATTCATTCATTCATTTATTTTAAATTAATAGTATCTTATTTTCCAAATATATGCAAAGATAGTTTTCAGCATTCATCTTTGCAAAACCTAGTGTTCTAGGTTTTGTTTTTTTTTACTCCCTCTCCCTCTCCCTCTCATCCCTGCCAGCAAGTAATCTGATAGAGGCTAAATATGTACTATTCTTCTAACCATATTTTCATATTCATTATGAAATGCAAGAAAAAAAATATATCAAAAGAAAAAAAAGCACAAGTAAAAAACAAAAACAAAAACAAGCAAACAAACAACAACAAACATGAAAATCCTATGCTTTGATTCCTGCCCAGTCTCCATATTTCTCTTTCTGGCCCTCTCCATCCCAAATTTATTAGAATTATCCTGAATCACCTCATTATTGAAAAGAGCCAAGTCCATCACAGTGGATCATCACATAATCCTATTGTTTCTGTCTACAATGTTCTCCTGGTTCTGCTCACTTCATTTAGCATTAGTTCATGTAAGTTCCCCATGTAAGATTCTCTGAAATCACCCTGCTGGTCCTTTCTTATAGAATAATTATGTTCCATTACATTCATAACCCATAACTTATTCAGCCACTTCCTAATGGAAGTGGCTGAATGTAGCCCCCTTATTTAATAGGTGGTAAAACTGAAATCTAAAAAAAAGAAAGATATAACACCAAACATACTATGTTTGTTTGGCAAAACAGTTGAAAAAAACCTTGAAAACAGGTCTCCTAATTCTTTCTACTGGGCCTGCCCAAATTGATTGCCTGAATCATATGACTCAGAATGATGGGTGCCTCAAACTCTCTTGAAACTTGTTAACTTGTGGGTATTTCATTCACTAATGTCCTTTTAAAGAGGACAGATTCACAAATTATATATTTGAAATTGGTCATATAACACCTGTCGATGAGTGAGTGAGTCATTCAACATACATTTATTAAAGATTATTATGTTCCAGGCACTATGTTAAGCCCTGATGATAGAAAAAAGAGACAAAATGTCTCAGGTCTTAATAAGCTCACAGTCTAATGGGGGAGATAATAAGTAAAAAAAGATGAAAAAAAGTTCAAACAATCTATGTATGGAATAAATAGAAAATAATTTTAAAAGGTTCAATTGCTTAGTTTGAGATTGAACTTAGTAAAAACTAGTGTAAGTGGGGTTTGAAAAGTCTTTCTGCAAAAGATTTTAATTGGGTCTTGAAGGAAGCCAGGGAAACTAGTAGGCAAAAAAAAAAAAAAAAAAAAAATGCCCAGAACTAAGAGATGGAGTGCCTTGTTGGTTGAACAACAAAGAAGTTACTGTCAAAGCATCAAAGAATATATGAAGTAGCTCAAAGAGTTCTTAGAGGAGGAGATTAGGTTATGATGGGCTTTGAAAGTCAAACAACATTTTGTATTTATTCCAAGATAGCAAGAGAAAACCACTGAAGTGTATTGAGTAGAGGACTGACCTGATTGGATCTGTGTTTTTGAAAAATCACTTTGGAGGCTGAATAGAGGATAGTTTAGTGCAATGAGAGATGTGTGAGAGATATCCCACCAGAAAGCTGTTTTTCCAGAGTTCAGATATGAAGTGATGAGTAGTTGCACTAGAGTAGAGGCTCTGTGAGAAGAAAGAAGAAGCACTATCTGAGTGATATTACAAAGGAAAAACTGATAGGCATGACAGCAGATTAGAAATGGGTATGGTTGCCCAGTAGAAAGAGTACTGGGTCTAGAGTCAGGAAGACTCATCTTCATGAGTTCAAATCTGGCCCTTAACACTTACCACCTGTGTGACCCCCAGGCAAGTTACTTAATCCTGCTTACCTCAGTTTCCTCATCTGTAGAATGAGCTGGAGAAGGACATGGCAAGTCAGTCTAATATCTCTGCCAAGAAAACCTCAAACAGGTGACTGAAAAATGATTAAATATCAACTACAAAAGTAGTTTAGGATGACTCCAAGATTGTAGTCCTGAGGTATTACCCTCTACAGCAATAGATCATGTGGGAAGTAGTGGAGAGCTTGGGATGAAATAGAATGAAATCTGTTTAGACAGATTGTTTAAAATGTCTCCTACACATTCAATTTGAGATATCTAAACATCCAGGCAGTTGGAGATGTGAGACTGGAGGTCAGCAGAAAGGTTGGGATGTAAAGGTAGTTTTATGAATCATTATCATAGGAATAGCAGTTAGATCCATAGGAGCTGATGAAATCAGTAAATGAAGTATTATAGAGGGAGAAGAAAAGAAGGCCCAGGAGAGAATGCTATCAGATATCTATGGTTAGAAAGCATGATCTGGATAAGGATATCTGGGATATGTATAAAATTAGAATGAGTCATATAATAACTTTTATACTGGGGATTGGTAGGACCACCTTAATACTGTATAGCATATGCTGCTGGGGGTATGCTGGTAAATGTTTAACAATTGGATCTCCTAGGAGGGGTATATCAATAGCAAACTTTAAGTGGCATTTACAGTATTAATATCCTTTCCACCATTTAAAAAATCTAAACTATTAGAAAACCAATGAATCAAATCCTGTTATGTAGTATTTCCTAGTTTCTTAGATGTAAATGCTCATACTGAAAATTTAACAATGAGTTCTCACTTGCCAGTTTAAGTTGGCTCCAAGAAACCTCTTCCTGTCGTCCCCTTCTGATTGGTACCTCCTCTCAGGTATATAGAGAGGGGAGGATAATTTCAACAGTTCATGCCTTCACTTTGGACTACAAAGTGATAGGGGTCCTATGGATCATGATCACCAAGAAGCTTACCACCTAAGAAATATATGAACTATCACTGGGTAGGACAAATGTTTGGAAGCAATAAAAGTTCATTCAAAAGTGAAACTTTCAAATGAAATCATTTGGTATTAAGATCATTTACTTTAGGAAAAAAAAACAAGTTCCTGTTTTTAAGGCAAAAAAAGCTTTAAAAGTCTCATTAGGCTTCCTCAAAAAGCTTCTTGAACATCAAATAGCTTTTGCAAAACACTTCATTGATTTAAGTGTAAATTAATCAGAAATGCATGGATTAAATTTTCCTTAGAATACACATGGATTTTAAAATGTAGATGTAAAATGCCTTCCCTGTTTCCATAATATTAAAAGTTTTACAGGAAATTTGAGGCTATCATCTGATCTCAGCCGATTCTCATTGTTTTGAGCTAGTATAAGGTGAGGATTGGAGTTTGGATATATTGCCAATGGACAATTTAGTAAATAAGAATTAAATAAGTACCTTGTATGTGGCAGACACTGTGTTAAGTGCTAAAATACAGAGACATAAATGAGAAGCCTCTGTCTGAAGAACATTTTGTTCTATTATGGCTGAAAATATGTAGCAATGAAATAATCCATCTATGTGAAATCTCCTTTGGGCCTCCACCAAAATACTGTAAAGAAGCACTTCTTAATGGGATATGTGTATGTGGAAAAGGGATATCGTTTTTCTTTTCTGTCAAAAAAGAAAGCAAAAAAATCTTTTTTTCTTCAGCATCTTCTGGGTTTTGTTAGACATTATTATATTACTTTCTTCTTTCTACATGTTCTTTGCAATCATCAATCCTCCTCTCCCCAAACTTCAGTTATCACCTCAAAGGAGATGACTGCCAAATTGGTATCTTCAACTCCAATCTTCCTCAAAAACTGTTGTCTAGTATTTCCTTTTGTCTGCTGAATATCTTCACTTGAAGAATATATTGTTGGCAGCTCATCTCAGGCTAAATAGAATTCATCTTATTCTTCCAAAATCTGCCCCATCCTTTGATTTTTATCTATCTCTGTATAGTATTATAATGCTCACAATCATCTATTCTCAAAATGTGTAAGCCATTTTAAAAAATAATTCCCCCTTTCTTTCATTGTCTATCTCCTTCCCACTATCTAATAAGTTACTAAGTCCTATGGATTTTATCCACAGTATTTCTCACATCTTTATTTTCCACTCTAACAGACAAAAATAGCTCTTGCTAAAGTCATTTACTAAAAGGTATGGTAAGAACACTATCCACAAAATATCCCTCCCTCCTCCCTCTTCCACTTTCCTTCCCCTCTCCCTCCCACAACCTGGGACCTTACTCTCCTGTTAATACAAGATATCTATGGGAAAAATGATTTCAGAAAGAATACTGGGTTAGTAATAGTAAGGTTCTCATTTAGGGATCAAATATGACCATTGAAAAGTCTTGATATCTTTGCTTTCCTCATAGTCTTCACAAAGTTTCTTCATGGGCAGATTGCTCAGCTATACCCCCAGAGAAATCTCCCTTTTAAAGCTTGACTCTCCATTAGCAGGGCTAGCACTTTCTTGAATCTATAGCCAATTCTCTCTGCTGCCAGGGATCATATTTCTTGAAACTACTCTGACCTCAAGTCACTGTCTCTTTATATCCAACTTTATTTGGCTACTATGCATTTTGTCCTTCGCCTGTATCTGAAAGTCTGTTGAACTAATTTTCCATTGGGCGAAAAGGAGTTTCACTTGGGATGAGTAAATTCTATACCTAGATACCATGGACAACGGAGAGGAGAAGGCATGGGAAAAGAGACAAATCCTTCTCCAATCCTTATAGGAATCTCTCCTACAATCAATTTCTAGACTGAATTTACCCAAATTCCTAACTCATTTTCAGCAAAGTCTATTATATTGTCCATTTTGATTAATTCAGAGAATGAATAAATACCTTATATGGATCACTAACTATTAACATATCCTTAATAATATCACTACCTCATTATCTCTGTTAGTTTCTTTCTATGACTTCATGAAATTGGGGTAGGAGAGGGAAACCAATCTCTCCCTTTCACTTGTATTTTATGCTCTAGTTTTAGTAGACTTAATCTGATTTTTAATTTTATTCTACCCTTACCCAAGTGTAGAAATAACTTCAGAATAGCCCCATTTTATGGAATCCATTTTTCCCATCAACATTTGTTTTTAACTTAATAAGCATCCACTATCTCTCTTGCTCACCCATTTCCCAATGGTAGTGAGTAGGGGAATATCACAACAAATATTCAGAATTAAGCAAAACAAATTCTCTGATTGGTCTGGTCCAGATCTGTGTTTTTCATCCTGTAGATTTTGTTTATCGCTTTTCTGTCAGGAGATAGATGACATCAGCTATAATAGTTTATCATCATCTGGAATCATGACTGATCATTTCATTGACCAGAGGTCTTTTAAAGGTGGTCAATTTTGCAAAGTTTTTAAAGCATTTTTTTCTCTCCCAAAAATCATCTACATTTTTAAAAAAATTGCTTCAAAGTTCAATTCAGGTGTAAACCTCATCCAGTAAATCTTAGGTATACTAGTATGTATACCTTATTAGATTTTAGGCTTCTTGATGGAAGGGACACTTTCCTTTTTTTGCTGTTTTTTAATTTTTTGCCCACTGTAATGAACATAGTACCCTAATATGAATACATGTTTGTGGAATTAAATTTGGTTATCTTGTGTATGTGGCTACTTGTGAAATGCTGAAATATTCATAGAATGTGTTCCAGGAACCAAGTGTCACCTGACTCTTTTATTTTGTCAATGTTTAAACCCCTTTGGTACTGTATTTTCTATTTCATCTGCTTTTGAAACCCATTGTTTTCTAAAACCTTCCCTTTCCCTTAAATCCACCTTATATCTAATGAATCCTCTGTCTTTTCTGACTCACTGAGACCCACCTTCCTTCCTTCCTTTCTTTCTTTCTTCCTTTCTTCCCTTCCTTGATCCTTCCTTCCCTCCCTACTTCTCTCTTTCACTTTCTTCCTTTCTTGGTTGATCAAACCATTCCCACAACTGTGTTCCTGATTGATTGCCAGAGATTGAATCTACCTCTGAGATGATTGGTAATTGGACATTAGAGAGTTTGGGTCTTTGCTGGAAAAAACACTTCTTCTCAGGCAAATACATTCAAATGGAAATGCCACTGTGGTTATCTTTCCATGGAATATTAAAAAAAGGAATGCAACAAGGACTACAGGGGAGAGGATTCTGGTTTCCTTCCCCTCTTGCCATGTCAGACTCAAAAATAGTGGCTAAAATAGAAACACAGGAAAATCTGTTTTTGCTTGACTGGGATGCCTGAAAGAGTAGTTTGTAGATCTTGACATTTTTGTCTTCCTTCTGCCTTCTGCATCCTTTTCTGAGCTCAAGTCAGAGAATAGAGTTCCCAAAGATAGATACTTCATTCTTAAAACGTTCATAAGTTCTAGTGTCCTCTTGGCTCTACTATTAAATTGAGTTAAATGCCTTCCTCTTAGAGGAAAAAGATTTCTATAACAGCATGATGTCATCCATGTCCCAGTGGTCATTCACACCATACCAGATCAGATTTACTTATGAAGGTTTGATCACAAAGAGTGAATGTCTTTTTCAACACTTTGTTCCAATACAGAGTTAATCCAGAAAACCTCCAAAACATATTCATTATTTGGCTCCTGTAGGTTCTCCTCAAAAGTAGATAGTGAGGGTTTAAATAGCTGAGACATCCTCAAGATCCAATATAAAGATCAAGTGAGAAAGCCTTTCCTTCCTTTCTTTCCTTCCTTCCTTCTTTCCTTCCTTCCTTCTTTCCTCCCACCCTCCCTCCCCCCTCTCTCTTTCTCTTTCTTTCTTTCTTTTTTCTTTCTTTCTTTCTTTCCTTCTTTCTCTCTTTTTCTTCTTTTTAAGAGACCTGTGATTTCTTTGATGTAGAGAATTCCTAGAAGGTAGAAATGGGAACCAACTTATTCTTACAATACAGATCAGCAACTACTCAGCAATTTATAGTAATAAAGAGATGTCCAGAAACATAAATATTCAGAAACCATCAGAATCATCTCCCCTGTTTCCCCACTTCCCACCCCATATTTCCCAGGGCATAAAGGCATTTGAGAATCAACTGAACAAAACTCCCTATTCACCAAAAGGCTTTGCTAACTGAATAATTCACAGCAGTATCAGGGTTAGCAAAGATCCAGATCTCTTGGGTGCCCTCCTCAACTTTGCTATGATTTTTAGTCCTTCAAAGTGTTAACCGTTGGTAAAAACATTCTTTTCCTTCAAGCTGAAATGTCAATTATTAAGCATATCTTCCCTTCTCAGAACCCACTTCTCATCTCTTAAGGGGGCAGAGTTTGGCACTCAAATTTTTCCACAAGGCAACCCCCAAGGCATGGGAGCATCCATTCTCAGAAACTTTACTCTCAGACCAATGCTCAGAAAAGAAAACAGAAAAGCAGAAGGCAGCCAGGAATATGGAGTCCATGAACTCCCCTCTCAAACCATCTGAGGAAACATTGGCAGCTTGCCATATACTTCTCCTGTCAGTCACCATTTTCTGCTCCCTCATAGCCTTTGCTGCACTCTGGTCTAGAAATCTTAAGAGAAAAAAAGGGAATAAAGATACAGAGCTGGTGTCTCAAATTGTTTTAATGCCTCAGGGAAAGAGACAGCTCTTCTGACAGAGCTCACTCCCTTGTAAAACCTAGACCCTCCCATTCAATAGCAACCCATTTGTAAAGAAACTAAAGTTATATCTAATCAATCTCAGTTACATGTTTTTCTATCCCTAGCACATAGCAGAGTGCCTTGCACATTGAAGATGCTTTATAAATGCTTATTAAATAATTATCTCAATTTCATAGACTTTTTGTCATTTCTATTTCCATATCATATATATAATATACATATTGTATATATTATATATTTACAAAAGCATTTATATTATATATACATATATACATGTGTGTGTGTGCAGATAGATAAATAGATAGACAGATGAAAGTTTTGCTTTTCTTCACCTTGACAACTTCTTCCAGCAAAATGACATTGACCCACATTAAATTTTGCATTCTTGCACAACACATAAATACATTGCACAATCCCAAAAATATATGTGTTATAATGGAATCAGTACTGAGCCTGGTGTCAGATCTATGTTTGAATCCCATCTACATCATTTGGGGTCTTAGTTTCCTCCCCTGTCAAATGAAGAGCTTCAAATAGAAGATCCTCAGGATATCTTCTAACTCTAAAAATCTATGTCTATCAATAATTGGCCTTATCTTGGGAAAAATTACTTAAAATCATTGAACTTTATCTTCTTCACCTATAGCTACATGGCAAAGTGGATCGAGTGCTGTACCTGGAGTTAAGAAGTAATCCACATATATTTACTATGTCTGATTATGGGCAAACCATTTAACTTCTGTTTTTTTTTTTAATTTTTTATTTTTCTCATCTGGAAAATGGGGAGAATAATGGTACCTACTTCTGATAATTATTGTAAGGATCAAATGAAACAATAATTGTAAAGCACTTAGCATAGTGTCAGGCACAAATTGTGTTCTAGATAAATTCTAGCCATCATCATCATCATCATCATCATCATTGTAAAATAGGAATTGGCATGTACTACTTTATGGAGCTATGAAGCTCAAATATGATAAAAGATGCAAACTTCAGAATCTGAATTGATCTAGAATCTTATCTATAAGTGCAAATAAGGCACAGTGGATAGAGTCTCAGATGTGAAGCCAGTGAGACTTATGTTCATGAGATCCAATCTGGTCTCAAACATTAAGTGTGTAACCTTGCAAATCATTTAAGTCTATTTGCCTCAGTTTCCTTATCTGTAAAATGAGCTAAAGAAGGAAATGGCAAAGAACTTCACTATTTTTGTCAAGAATACCCCAAATAGAGTCCCAGAGAGTTGGACACAACTAAAGGACTGAACAGTAACAACAACAACTTAACTCTCCAGTGATGAATTTCAGTTACAAGCCTGCCCACACTGTGGGACTTCAATCTATGTTCCCCTAACTTATGTCTTCCATAGGGACTGGAACAACAATGCTGGGGATCTTATTCTCCTTAAATTGATTGTCTATAAGAGCACATGCTTCACTTTTGTTACTTCACTATCCCTCCGGCTCTTTTTCAAATTACAAAGTTCTATATAAATGTTAACTTTAATTTATATAATAATTGTATCCCTGAAGGAGAAATGGAAAACATTGAAGCAATATAAACTGACACAACTGTGGAATCAAAGAATTTCTGATTTTCTAGGACTCCATTGGTAATATAGTCCAGATTTATTTGACTAGGATGAGGAGCCATAATATCTCTGACAACTGGCCATCCAATAAGAGAAAATTCATCAATTTATAACTAAATTGACTTTGTTGGTACATAGGAGATGTTTCCTTTTATCAAGCAAAAATATGCTTTTAAATAACTTCTCTCCATTTGATTTTGTGCTCTGAATCCAAGTAGTGCAAGTTCAGGGATTATTTCAAAGGGTTGAACTTCTTGTATCTAAATGCTACTTACTTTTCTGCTAATATCCTCAGTATTAATACTATACTGTTTTAAAATTTACATATAATTGGGGGATGGGTTTTATGTGAGCCTAATTAAGTTACCGTGATGCTCAGTTTCTTCAACTGAAAAACGAGAGTGCTGGAACAGCTAGTCTTTAAGGTCTCTTTCAGTTCTAAATCCTTCTTTTAAAAAGATAAAAACTGATTTTTTTCACTATCAATTCATGATACCAATAGGGATGCCAACATGCATTGGTATAAGAATATAGGTGAGAGGATTAATACTGTTGTAGAGTTATTGAAAAAGAAAAGCTTTTTTCCCCCTTTCAAGGCAAATTCACAAAATGTTTACATTTATAAGCAATTTGTATTGGTACATACATTTCCTGGTTATGTAAACAGGTTTCCAGAAGCAGCTAGTGTGGGATTTGGAGTCAGAGAATATAAGTTTAAATGTTAACTCAAATCATCATTAACTATGTGATCTTGAGCAAGTGAATGTATCTCTCTTTCGGCCTAAGTGTGCTTATTGGCATTTTTGGTTTGTTTTTTTTCTTTCTTTCTTTCTTTTTTTTTTTTTTTCTGGAGAGGCAATTTGAGAGCCAATTGACTTGCCCAGGATAACACAGCTAATAAATGTTAAATGTTAAGTGTCTGAGATCAGATTTAAGTATTTTCTCCACTGATTCAACTAACTGCACCTTTCTGTTTGTTTTTAAAAAGAGTTTTGGGTCTCTAATGTCCTTTCCAACCTCAATTTTTTTTGTCCTAGAAATTTGCCCTTTTAAAAATAATTCTAATGCATGAAGATTGATCCCTGTTTATCTTGCAAGATCTATTTTCTCAATTCCTTTCCTGTAATTTGATATTCAAATTTTAAAAATATATTTATTAAGTGCATGGTATTGGCATGGTATTATGACTTCAAAAAGAATAAAATTTAGATTAAGTCTAGTATGGGGGACAATACAAAAATAACCATAAAGTAAATTAAAATAAATTCATAGTACCTGAGATACATAAGGAATTAACACAAATATTTAAGACTAGGGGGAAAACATCAATAGTATAAGTAACCTAAAGATAAGAATCAACAATTCTCCAATAAAGAATTTAAGCTATTAACACCTATTTGAAAGATGAATCCAAATCACTAATAACAAGAAAAATGCAAATTAACACAAATCTGAGGTTTCACTTCATATCCAATAAATTGTTAAAAATGACAAAAGATGAAATTAGTCAATGTTGGAGGGGTTTAGAAAGATGATAGGCACACTAATATACCCTTGGTGAATTGGACCAATAATTGTAAAAAGTGATTTAGAATTATGCTTAGACAAGAACTAAAATGCATACACCCTTTGATCCAGATATTTTTCTCTAGATATATGCCTCAAGAATGTTGAAACAGAAATAAAACTTTCATATACTACACCAAAATATCCACAGAAGCATATTTTATAATAACAAAACACTGGAAACTAAGTAGATATCAAACTATAGGAAATACAAAAACACATTTTGGTACAAAAATGAAATAGAATATTAACTGCTATTAAATTATGAATATTATAAATTCAAAGAAGCATTAGTAAATTTATATGAATTAATTCAGAAGTAACAGAACCAGGAAAACAATATCTAGTATTACAACAATGTAAAAGGACAGATTAACATCAAAAATGACAAATGAAACTGAACATTATGCAATTATATTGAACATTTTTTTTTTCCAAAAAGGACTTTGGCCATAGAACATTGCATATATTGAAAGGCTCAGTTGACAAATAGACTAGTTTTGTAGAGTAGCTTTTTTTTTTCCTTTTTCTTTTCTTTATTTTTAGTGTGACATCGGTGGCTATGTAAGAGAGTGGGTTGGGATGTATTTGGAAATAAAAGTGATGCAAAAATAAAAATGTTTAAAAGTAAATGCACAAAACAGATGTAAGCAAAGTACTAAAAGTGACTTGAAAGGAGAGACTGAGATATTATTGCTTGTTTCGGGATTCTCTAATCATGCATGGAAAAAGTGACAACTAAAATGAGCCTTGAAGATGGTTGTTAATGTGTTAATTTAAAGTAGTGAACACAATATGTGTGTGTGTATGTGTTTGTGTGTGTGTGTTTGTGATAGAAGTAGATTCATATAACCAAAGACACTGATGGAGCAGAGGGAGTATATAAAGTGAGTGAACCAATTTGAGAAAAGCATAAAATGTGTGAAGTAATATAGTAAAAAATAAAAGTGAAAAAATAAATTGGAACCAGCCTCTGAAGGGCCTTGAATATCAAGCTAAGGTTGGACATTTTTCAATAAGTGATAGAGAGTCAGGCACTGGAAGTCCATATTTATATATAAGTATCCTATCTTTATTATCTTTCCTTTAATAGTGACTAGGTCCAAAAATACTACCTAAAATCTTAGGCATACATTGCTTCTCATGATCTCTAATATCTAAGTATTAAAGTTTTAGTTCTTCTTAGATATAGCTGAAATCATTTGGAACAACCCCCTCCTATATCTACTCTCCATCCCCAATATCTTTTATTATTTGTTTTCAAAAGTAGTTGAGCCCCAAAATTTTGCCACCTTGGGAGACGCATAGTAGAACTTTGTAGTTCTGAGATACTCTATTTTTAGCTAGAATAGTCCGTGGCAGACACATATATCATTCTATAATGGGATGGCACTCCAAACCTTTCCAGCTTTTTTGGAGTACCTGAGCATTCACTCATTCAGATCTGTACCAGAGCCCAGTATAGAAATGCAATTGTTATTATCATTATGGTTATTTTAAGGAGAAAACTTTGTTTGCAAAGGGAAGCATATTTTTCTTCTAAAAGTATTCTTTCCTTTTTCAGATTAGTAAACATCTCTTTAGTGCCTTCTCTCTTTACAATAGAGCAGTTTTTACAACACATTTATGAAAATACATATCTCAATAAGGCCTTCCCTGTGGACTTCCTAAAGAGAGTTTAAAATCTTTTTAGGATCTATGGGATGGAGGAAGGCTTCTCTGTACATCAAGTTCTATTTGAGGAGCTGGAATTGTTTTATAAACCTCAATTAGGCCTCATACCTCCCCCCTGAGGTAGAAGAGAAACATTAGACATTTTTATGGAGACATCAACTTAAAACCCATCGAGAGAGGTTATCAGCTTGCTTTCAGTCTTACAGCTGGTCTATTGCAGTGTTACAAATAAAATAGAAGTCCTTCCTAGGAACAACACCCTCCCTTTGTTTTTCTGATTAGTGGAGTCTACAGACCTTCTGGAAATAATGATCAGTGCTCCATAGAAAGCTCTAAGAAAGATCAGAGTGTGTTCCTGTTTTAAAATAAATAAATAAAAACTATGGCTATTACTTTTATACACTGAAAAACCACCCATTTATTGAAAACTTAAGTTAAAATGACTCTTTTCAGAGGGATGGAAGAGGATGGAAAGAGGAAAGAAATCGCAGAACAACTAAGGAATTAGAAGCCTGACTGTTAGAATATTTCCTGCTGATCCCCTCTATATTGCAACCTGCATAGTTATTGCACGCTAGAGGGCACTTGAGGAAGAACAAAAAAAATTTAAAGAAAAGAAGGAAAAAAAAGAAAGAAAAAAAAGAAAAAAAGAAAAAAAAAAAAGGAAACCCTTCATCTTCCCTGTAACAGGGCCAGTTACCTGCATGAGAAAGAGATGTGTGGAACTAAACACAGTTGCTCAGGCTCCTCTCATAGCAGCTGAGTCTTTAATAAACAAAGAAGTCCTTAACGTATGCAGGCTTTGAGAAACAAAGAAATCCTATTCATGTTTTTCTTAATGCAATTTTTCTTTTAACTCCTTGGATCATTTCCCAAGTGCAGTTATCCCAGTCTTTTCCTCAACAACTCATTTAATAATAATGAATTGGAATTGCAAACTTCTTTCTGAATAAAATTAAATACCCAGAGTTGGGGGGGGGGGGGAGTTGAAGTAGGGTGGGGTAGTATTTTGTTTTGTATAGACTGGATTATTCTATAGGTTTTGTGGGAAAAACTATGTTATATTTTTTGGATGTAAGCAAATGATCACATCCCTTTTTTCTCAAGTCAGACTTTAAATCTGTATGTCTGGTTAGTGGACACTGAAACAGCATACCAGAAGGAACTATGAGGCACTGGAGAGGAAGAAAGGCTATAGCTACAGGACATAGGGTGACCTATATGTACTAAATGAACACTTACTTCTCACCTTCACCTGGAATATATATACAATTAGGAAGGAGACAAAATCCCTTTCCAGCAACTGTCCACTTAGAGAAGCCTAAAATGCCAGATGTGCTATCCATAATAGCCTAGAGGCCTTATTTATTTTATTTTTCCCCAGCAGGATTACTGTGATAGCTTTGTGCCAGTCCATCCTCTTGAGTTTCTGTTGAATCTTATCTTCTCTCCAACACCTGGAAAGATGTCAGATAATGTCGTTTTGAAAGCCTTCTCCAAAAGTCTCAATACAGATTTTTTTTTTAAAATAAAGAATGCTAACTGAAGTTCTAATGTTAAGCTTCAGACTAGAAACTACAACCAGTTTTAAGAGACAACACCTCATCTCTAGGATAATTTATATGCTTTCTACTGTTTGCATTAACTGAAAAACAATCTTTAATGTATGTATACATTACTTGGTTTCCCCAGTAAATCACAATCTTTTTATCTCCAAGAAAATACATTTAATGTTTAACGTTTATAAAATTTAGAGTTCAGGGGTACCTTGGTGACTCTTTGGTTGAGCCCATCCCTGAAAAGAATGCTGACTATAACATACCTGGCTGGTAGTACCATATAATATGTGTTGAACAGTATGCTTTTATTTCCTGACTTTTCCATAGAACCACAGGAGTATTCTCAATTTAAATACAAACTTCAAAACACATTATAATTATAATTCTGGCATAAAATATGTCATTAAGGAGATAAAAATTTGGCAAAAGAATTGGGCCAGTCATGTGAGAAAAAAGAGCCATAACAATTGGATAGTTGAAATTGCTACCCAAATCTCACCAAAATATTCACAGAAAGGGAGGAAAGCTTTCAATATATCAGGAGAATATTCAAAAGGAAATTAATGGAAGCCCAAGGAGAAGAAAGGGTATGGTGAAATCATGACATGCATAAATGAAACAGATCTGTCTAAATCATTATAAAATTGTGTCTTGCCTTCTCCATTTTTCTCTAATACATTATTTATAGATGAAGGGAAATATATATATGTATATATATACACATACATACATATATACATATATATGTATATTATATGAGTATGTTGATTGTCATTGTTCTGTCATGTCTGACTCTGTGATCCCATGAACTATAACATACCAATACTGTCCATATATGGAATGATTGGGCTGCTAGGTGGCACAGTGGATAGAGAACAGAATATGGAATCAGGAAGACTCATCTTGAGTCTGACTTCAGATACTTTATGATCCTGGGCAAGTCATTTACTCCAAGCTACCTCAATTCCTCACCTATAAAATGAGCTAGAGAAAGAAATGGGAAACTCTTCTGGTAACTTTGTCAAGAAAACCCCAAATGGGGTTACAAAGAATCAACTAGAGTGGTTTGTCATTTCCTTCAGTGGATTAAGGCAAACATAGATTAAGTGACTTGCTCAGCTAGGGATCTGTCCACTGAGTCACCTATCTGCCAAGATGATGATAATCATCAAAAATGATGATAGCTAGCATTTATATAGTACTTTAAAGTTTACAAAACTCTTTACAAATAAAATTTTATTTTTACCTTACAGCAATCTTGGAATGGAGGTACTCTTATTATTTCCATTTAGCAGATGAGGAAACTGAGGCAGATAGAGTTTAAGTGACTTGCTCAAGACCATGCAGTATTTGAGGCCAAATTTGAACTCAGATCTACCGTGACTCCAGGGCAATGTTCTATCCATTGTAATAGCTAGTATAAAGTTGCTCTGGGAGTTGACCTGTGATTGTACTGATATAGAAACTCCCTGTGAAAAGAGTTTTTTTACACTTTATGGTCCTAGAATGTTGCCCAGGGTTATCTAGGAAATTTTTATCCAAAGCAAGACTGGAATGCTGAACTACCTGCCTCTAGGACCAGTTTTCTTTTCTCCTATCTGTTATCAGAATTGTCCAAGTGAGTATTAATTCAAAGTTAACTAAATTCAACAAACATTTATGAAACTCCTATTATTTGGAGGATATTCCCTCACCAGGAGCTTCCTACAAGCATCAAATCATAGATCTTGAAGAAAGAAAAAGAGAGAGAGAAAAAAAGAAAGAGAAAGGAAGGAAAGAAGAAAAGAAGGAAGGAAAGAAGGAAGAAGGAGGAAGGAAGAAAGGAAGGAAGGAAGGAAGGAAGGAAGGAAGGAAGGAAGGAAGGAAGAAAAACGATCCATGTCAATGCAAAATTTATTTTTAATAAATTCCATCGTAAAATAGAGAAAACTCAGTGCAATGTTGTTTGGTCATCCATTCATTTTTATAGTGTAGAAACTAGTTTGGTATCACAGAAAGTCTAGAATGTGGAGCCGGAGAGGAAGTTGTCTTACAATACTAGTTTTCCCTACATGTAACTTGTATGATCTGAAAGAAGTCACTTAATTTTTGAGGGCCTTATTTTCTTCATCTATAAATTGATGGGTTGAAATAATTTCTGAAATTGCATATATCTAGAAGCTACATGATCTGATGATAATAAGTGTTTCACCTAAAATTAAATATTCATGAACCTATTTGAAGTAAATCAATAATGACATCTTGTGGGACATGCCTGTATAGCAACATCTCCTCACCTCAATCTCCCTTCCACCCCACCCCCCCAAGATTTTCAAAACATAGTCTAATGAGACTGGATATAATCTGAACTGAGTTTCAATAAAGAAGGTACCTAGGTAAGTATGTCAGTAATACTAATACCTATTCTTTGGTAAAGCATTTTCTTAATAACAACTAAATAATATTTCCTTATTGAAACAATATATTTAGTTCCCTTCCCTCTTGATCCCTCCCTTCCACTTCCTTTTCCTTCCAGTCCTTTTTTTTATTTTACCTTCCCTTCCCTTCCCTCACCTCCCCTTCCCTTTCTCTCTCCTTTCTTTCTACTCCTTTTTCTTTCCCCTCTTCTTTCTTTCCCCTCTCTTCACTTTCCCTTCTCTCTCCTCTCCTTCCCTTTCAGTATCCTCTTTTCCCCTCCCCACTCTTTCTTTCACTTACTTCCCTTATGCCAAATGTCAAACGATCAAATTATTATCTGTCATTTATCAGATATTATAACAAGCAAACAATTCTATCTTTCTTGCCCAACTCCAAGTATATGTCCCTAGGTTTTGATTGATATATCCTCCAGAATATTTTGGGAATCAAAATGATAATCACTTAATGGGTTAAAAAGTGGCTGAAATGTTAATGAAGACAAGAAATTAATTGAAAGTTAGATTTATTTTTCTTTCTAATGTTTCAGGTGGTAAAGTTTTATAATATTATTTAAATGGCATGATTCTAAATATGTTTTTAGCTAAACTAAAATCCAGGGATCTTACATAATGGTACATAGAATATTAGACCTGGAATGGTCCTTTTAACAAAGAACGTTAGATTATATTGCAAAGAAAATAAGAATTGGAAGGATCTCTGGTAGAGCACAGGACCTACGGCATTAGAGTTTTCAGGGATCTTAGAACATAAGACTATTACAACCTATAGTTGCAATTAATGTCAGAGTTGGAAAGAGCTAAAAGTTTCTTTACTACAAATGAGAATAAACAGAACTTTTTTGCCACTAATTATGACATCAACCCACTATAAAATAATTTTAATCTAAGTCATTGCTATTGATTTTGTATGAACTCAATAAATTGAGTGATTTAGAGAGAATTTATTTTGTTACTTTTTGCATGGGAGCAGGTAAGGACAGAAAATCTGCATTTTTATGCTATAATGATATAGATAGGTCTGAAAGATAAAGCAGAAAGGATTCTTTAATGTTTCTTGCTCAGTGAAAACTTCTGGGAATTGCCTAATTTGCACTCTCTCTTCCCAGGATTTTTGTTCCTTCAAGCCAGCTGTTTTTCTTCTCCTGTTGTTAAGTCATTTCAGTTCTGTATGCCTCTTTGTGACTCCATTTTGGGGTTTTCTTGGCAGATTTACTGAAGCTGGTTTTCATTTCTTAATGCAACTAGTTTTATAGATGAAGAGCTGAAGCAAATATAGTCAAGTGACTTACTCACAGATAGTACATGTCTGAGGCAGAATTTGAACTTGCAAGGATGAGAATCCCTGATTCCAAGCCAAGTGTTTTATCAATTGAGCCATCTAGCTGCTACTCCCTTTCTTTGTAGCCAACCAAATTGGCAGAAACTGCACTTGGATTATTGGGCAACAGAAGCTAAAATCTGATCAAAGGACTTGGTTTTATAAACTTTCCTCCCTTTCCTCCCCTCCTCCCTCCATCTTTCCTTCCCTCCCTCTTTCTTTCTCCCTCCTTCCTTCCCTCCCTCTCTCTCTCTTTTTCTCTCTCTGTCTCTTTCTGTCTCTCTGTCTCTGTCTCTCTGTTTCTCTGTTGTCCCTGTCTCTCTCTCTCCCCTCTCTCTTTCTGTCTGTTTCTCTCTCATCTGTCTCTCTGTCTCTGTCTCTCTGTGTCTCTTTCTCTGTATGCCTCTGTCTCTTACTGTCTCTCTGTCTGTCTCTCTGTCTCTTTGTTGTCTCTGTATCTCTCTGTCTCTGTCTCTCTCTGTCTCTGCCTCTCTCTGTCTCTCTCCTCTCACTCTGTCTCTTTCTCATGTCTCTCTGTCTCTGTCTCTCTGTCAGCCTCTGTCTCTTTCTCTCTGTCTCTCTCTGTGTCTCTTTCTCTGTCTGTCTTTCTCTGTCCCTCCTTTTCTCCATTCCTCCTTTTCCCCCTTCCCCTCCCTCCCTGTATCTTTTACTCTGGGTTTATCTTTGAGCTTTCCACAATCTCCTGAAAATAAGCACCAAGACCACTAAGATCCAGGTTGCAGACACTGAATACTGTACTGCTATTTATGAGGGGTACCTAAAATTATTGTGAGTACCAGTCCATTCTTAAACTAAATGTTTAATTATCCAAAGGACCCCATAAGAAAATTCCTTAGTCCTGATTCTCCCTCTCAAAACTGTAAACATAGAGCATGCTGTTTTTCAGTTGTCCTTCTTGAAAAAGTCTATATAGCAAATACTTCCCCTCAGCTGAAGGAATGTAACCACACCAGGAGGATGTAAAAATGAAAACACTTTCTTTAAGGAGTATGCTCTCACCATTATGAGATTACACTGCATACCATTAATAATGGGTGGAACTGTTAAAGAGGCAAATGGCTCCTCTTTCAGCAGCCCCATTTATTTTAGCAATATCCTTATTCTGTTTTCCTGTGATCTCAATGCTCTTCCAAAGAGCTTATTCATCCAGCTTCCTCCTGTGTATCAGAAGGGAAATGTCTATGCCTTTTTTTCCTTTGAGCAGTGATCAGCAGGTAGAGAGATAAACACAGCCAACATGAGCAATTTTGTCCCATTTCTCTTCTCTTGGGGAAGGATGACTTTCTTTATATTTCATCTCACATGCTGCCTCTTTCAGGAAGGATTCCCCATCACTAAGGGCATTCCTTATCAGATTTTTGTATACTCTCTAATGTGCCATTAAGGGCATGAGTATCATCGAATTTGAATGAGAAGGGACCCTAATACCACGTAGTTCAACTTCTTTATTTCACAGATTAGGAAACTGAGGCCCATTGAGATGAAGTGACTTAATCAAAATCATGTAAGTGAGACTTGCTAGTGGTAGGTAGTTCCCTGATTTATAAAGTAGACAATCAAAAACTCTAACCTTTATGTAATACCATATTGATTCTCTTTGTGGTCTAGAGTTCATTATTTATAATCATTACTAGATTGTAAACTTTATGAAGGCAGGACTTGTGCCTTTTCCAAACTTTTTATCTGTCTTCTCTGAACTCTTTATAGGGAAGATGCTTGTTTCATAATTGTTGAACTGATTGATAAAGTGTTTTCCTTAGAACCATGTTGTCAGAGAAAGTATTGTAAATATTCTCATCTTTATATATTTATACATGTATACTTATACTATGGAAAGAAATTTTAAATTGTGCAAATAAAGTGGCTAAAATATCCCAGAGATTCCACAGCTGGGCATATACCCCAAGGAGGTCATTGGCAAAAAGAAAGATGAGTATACTTCAAAATATTTATTATAGCACTTTCTGTATTGGCAAAGAATTATAAATTCTTTGTAAATTGTAAATTCTCCTCATAGAGCACAAATGCTCTATGAGGAATTGATTTAAAAAGTCTTTATATGAATGTAACAGAATATTACTATGCTATAAGAAACAATATATACAATAATAATATCTAATTACTTAGACTTACATAATGTTTACCATGTGTCAGGCACTGTGCTAAGTACTTTATAGAATATTACTATGCTGTAAGAAACAATATATACAATAATAATATCCAATTACTTAGACTTACATAATGTTTACTATGTGTCAGGCACTGTGCTAAGCACTTTATAATTGTTATCTTATTGCATCTTTATTACAACCTTGAGAGGTAGGTGCTATCATTATCCACTTTTTACAGATGAGGAAACCAAGGAAAGCAGAAGTGAAGTGATTTGCCCAGCTAATAAGTTTCTGAGGCCAGATGAAAGAAGCATGGAAAGACTTTTATAAACTAGTGCAAAGTGAAGTAAACAGACCTGAAACAATATTCACAATTCTTATAGAAAATATAAAAGGAAAGAACAAAACAAAGACCAAACTTGGCTGCAAAGAGGAGAAATAAGGAAACTTCTTCTCCCTAATCTTCTCTGTAGAAGTGAGGGTCCATGGGTATGGCACCTTGTGTATAAAGGAAGATTCTTTTTGGTGTTTTAATTGGTTTTGTTACATTCTTTTTCTTTTCTTCCTCTTAAAAATCAATCTTTGACTCTCTTGGAGGATAGAGGGAAAGAATTCAGAGAAAAATACAATGTACATGACATAAAAACAAAAGATGTCTGTGAGACATATTTTTAAAAGTCCATGATTAGATTTTTGGCTGTTGCATTATGTTGAACAAGTCACCTCACCTTTCTAGGACTTAATTCTTCATCTATCAAATGCTAGATTTGCATAAGATAATTCTAAGGTTCTTCCCAGTTTCCATTCACAGTTTATATTAATTCTGGACTTTGTAACAGTCTTAGGTTTCAGAATAAGAGGGAACATTACAGATCTAAACATTCCAAACCCCTCCATTCCATCATTTCAAAAGAAAGGATTGCCGAAGATATGAGTTTCCCTGATCCAAATAGCTAGTAAGTGAGAATGTCACCATTTGAACCCAAGTCTTTTGATTCTAAGCACAATACTCTTTTACTTTTTTCTTTATGCCATCATATCCACTTTGCTAGGTCACCCATCAGAGGCAGTTCTCTCTACCCTACTTCCATTACTAAGTAATGCAATTCTCCTTTTAAAAGTTACTCCCCTTGTTTTGGTTCTATTACTCCTAGTAGCTTTGGTGAAGCAATGACAAGGGAATTTTTAGACCATTTGTTCAAATAAAAATACATCTCTGAAAATTAAGAACACAACCAGATCTGGGAACTATTTCTTGGCCCATTTGGGACTCTCTGATCAAGAAGCAATTATTTGATTTAGGGCTGAATTCAGTTTTTATTACAAGACAGAATTACTCAATTTCAGAGTGCTTTGTAAGGAACCCAGTCTTTGCAAAGAGTAAATATCTATTTAGTGTAGACAAGAACAAGACAGGCAAAGCCCTCTTTAGCTTCCCCTTCTAGAACAATTCATTAAGCATCTTTGCAGTGACAGCAAGAATGTAAAAATTTTAGATATCCAGTCAATATTCATTTCAATGCTTCACAATGGGATATAGCACCAAAAATGTCAAATTTGCATAAATGTTATAAGCATATTGTCCTCATTTTCTTATTCTGTTCACTTACTTTCATTAACTTGAGTGGGACTACAAAAGAAAGTCTTTGGATTTAGTGTCTATTCCCTTACCCCCTTCTCCTTTTTCTGAAATGCTTCCAGGTAAGAAACCCTGCCAATTTTATCATGCACAAGGGTTAGCCAAGAAGAGCAGTGTGGTGTGCAGGAAGTATGCAGGCACAGATTTTGGGGAAAACTTAATTTTTGGTTAGTCTTAAATAGCATCCACTCCTAAGAGACTAAAATCAGCAGAATGACTTCAGATTTTCATTTTTTAGAGGGGTGTCAGAGAAAATAGAAAAAGAATCCAGATCTCCAGTAACTTAAATCATTCTCTTAGTCCTGGCAGGTTTGGCCAATTAATGATGTCACTTATGAAATGATTTGATCTCTATTTTGGAGGAAGAAGTAGGGATGTGAACTGGGTATAATTTCCCAGAAAGTTTTTAAATCCTTAAAATAAAAGTGACAGCTAACTATCTAATGAGGAGGTCCTTGCAGTCTGCCCAAAACAGTCTCCATTCCTTATTTCCCAGCTTTTACAAACATCTCCTTGGTTAAGTGGCTTTGAAGATCCTAAATATGATGGCAAAGGTATTGGAAAGAACTAATGATTTTCTTTTCATATTGTTCATAGAAAAGACTCTCCCATTTCCCCACCATTCTTCCCCTCTTAGCTGACTCTCTTGTTTACTTTATCCTTTACCATCTCACTTTTCCATGCCCAGGGATTCTGGAAAAAGCAAACTTAAAGAGGATATTATCATTACTATGGTGAAGCCTGAGAGCATTCAATTTCTTAGGTCTTCCTGCTAAAGATGTTTTCACATTGCTTACGGGGAAATAGGAAAACCAATTGGAAATGTCTTCAGAAAGGAGGGCCCTTGTCCCATTGCCAACCTACTGTAAATTCTTCCTCCAAAATAAGGCTTCTGTAGGGGGGAGGGTCTAGGTCTTTGGAAATCTCTCTGAGAGCACAGATAAAAACTCATCACTGAATTAAGAAGTGAGAAATCACTCTTCCTTCTTTCCTTCCTTCCTCTTTCTCACATTGGACTTGAACTGCTCTAAAACCCATTCAGCTTCCTCCATGTCTTCTTTCCCAAATCACCTTCACCCCATGAAATATCAGAACTGATAGTTCGCCACTAAAGGCAACTCCATCTGCAGGAATGATAGAGAAAAGTTGTGATAGAATTGATGGAAAGAGAAGGGGAAGAGTGGGAAGAGGGCGAGAGAGAATGAGAAATAGATTGAAGGAAAGGGAGGGGGAGAAAGAGAGAGAGAGAGAGAGAGAGAGAGAGAGAGAGAGAGAGAGAGAGAGAGAGATAGAGACCGGGGGTAGGGGTGGGGGGTGGGGGCTGCTTACATGAATTTCGAAGCGGTAGACCTGCCTCCGAGATCAGCCCAATAAGAGCTGTCAGGGGAGGCTCCCTGCTCACTTTTCCACATCACTTCACAGTTACATTTGGCAGGCAGGAAGGCAGGCAGGCAGGCCGGCCCGCGCACTGGAACGCTCAGACCCTGAATTAGTGAATTTATTTGGAATATCCCCGCTTCCTTGGAGCTCTGTTACCGCGGCCGCCGCCACCGATTTGTGCACAGTGAGAAACACTAACTGCACTTTACTCTGCGGGCTCAGCAACCTGAGAGTGGAAGTACCCAGCCTCTCCTCCAATATCACCAGCATCAAAAGGCATGAGAGAAATCCGGAGGAGTCTGACCATCCTTTGGGGACTGGACAGTATTCTCCTCTCTCGGAAGCCGACCCAGCGAGTCCATTTGTGAACTAGGTGTCATCTGTCACCTCGGGTCCCTATAAGAGTAAGTATTTTTGTTGTTGTTGTTGTTGTTTTCTTCTTTTTCTTCTTCTTTTTCCTTCTCTGTCTAGAGAGGAGGGGAGAGGAACAGAGGATAAGAGCAGAGCCTTCTCTTCTTTTTTTTTTTTTTCCTTTTTTCTATTTTTCTTTTTTGCTCTTTTCTTGTTACTTCCTAGACCTTATGCAGGGTTACAGGCTTTACAGGCTACTTCTTTAGAATATGTTCCCTAATCGAGAAATAAGGGCTCTAGACTGAAATTTCCAGGCTCATTCATTCGCATTCTTTAAAAATTCCCTGATTAATGGAGATGTCAGAGAGCTGCTGCCAGTCGGTTTTTCCGATCGGTTTCTGCAGGAGGATCAGAAGGAGTTTTGTCTACCCGGCTGCCCGCACTCCCAACCTATCCCATTTCTGTTGGCTTTCTTATTTTGTCTGAGACACCTCGGGGTGCTTTCCTTGGTACACGCAGGGGCTGCAGCCACGCATTACCATGCATTGCCGTTCCCGTGCAGAGAATAGAAAGCACCCCGCAGCCGGCTATGGAATCACTGGGAGACAAGAAGCAGTGGAGGCAAGAGAGGGGAAGCCCCTACACCATCCCCCTCCCAATTCTCCTTCTGTCTACGGCTGACACTGTTCCTACTTACTTACCCCGGAGGTGAGTAAACCCTCAACGGAAGCGAGCCACAGACTGAGGCTAGGAGGGAAGCCGCTTTGGAAGGCTTCTGAGGAGAGGGGGTTTTCCCACAAGTGGTATCCCCGCTCCCATACCCGAGACTAGTAGGGAGACGCGGTGCCTACCTGAAACTTGACAACCGTCCCCAGCCGGGGCTAGAGGAAGGGAATCCATCTCCTTGCTCCATTCTGGCTGCGGACCTGTGGGCTAATGGGTTAAAACATCACCCCCAGTGCCTTGAGAGAGAAAATAGCTTATATGTTCCGCTTCACACCTCAGTCTGGATGTATTCCCTTTGCAACTTTAGCCACAGCTACTTCTTTTCTTGCTCCCCAGGGCTGTGTTTGGGGTTCAGCTCCAGATGCCCCGAGGCAGTGCAGTGCCAAACCCAGGGTCACGCCGCCGGCTGCCCCTTCCTTAAGGCGCACATTAGCACCATTTCCGCCGGTTTAGGTCCAATCCTTTAGGACTAGAAAGGCGCAGCCCCATGAAGACATTGGGGGGG
>JAJPUD010002996.1:90936-111433 GCA_023553655.1 Myrmecobius fasciatus
GAGAGAGAGAGAGAGAGAGAGAGAGAGAGAGAGAGAGAGAGAGAGTTAGTTCATGGCTAGCCGGCAGCCCTGCATTCCGGCTGAAGCGCGCTAGAGCTGTGCCCGGATTTGGGGAACCAACCTCCGAGACCAGCAGAGCCCGGAGCTACACCAGCCTTCAATGCCAAGGGAAACCCGGGGGCTACTCGGGGACTTCCTCCTAGAGAAAGCTCTAGGGAGCTAGTGAAGGTGTGGAGGGAGCCTTGGTCATGGAGTAGACAGGACTTAGAAAAGAGGGCGCTTTTTTTGTAGGTGTTTTCCCGCATATGTGCATTTATGTATGTATGTATGCATGGATGACACTGTGCACGCTGTCAGTGTGTGTGTAACAGGTTTAGTATAATGGAGACCACATTTCCACGTTAAAACCAAGTCTGAAAGACAGAGAAAATGTACAACCAACACGGATGCCAACAGGTACCAAAGACTTCCTCTCCCTTTCCCAGAATTTACAGCCCCCCCTTTTCCCCTACAAGGTAGGCTCAAACCTATAACTTTGACAAGAATGGACCTTTAGCAATTGGGGGGTGGATAAGCACATAAATGACTAGCCATTTGCATCCATTGGGGTATGGATGCCAGATGTTTGCTTGGGTTGCTGAATGTAAGAAATCAAACAACATTAATTGTTTATTGTTGCAAACGTACAACATTAGTCCTTAATGGAAAAGCAAGCTGGCAGCTGCTCACTTTAGCACCAATTAAAGGATATAGCTGATAATGAAGGGAGCAATGGACAAAGGAGGCTTTCAACTTTCTCCTTCTCTTGCTAAGATTCTGAAAGAGTTTCTTCCTTTACAGCAACAATCAGAAATATCTCCATGTGACTGTTATCTGACGAGATGTCCACATTATCAGATTCACAGTCCATTTTCCGAAGCTGGCTATTCAGTAAATTATTGCTTCAGATGGAATTATCCAAAGTTAAGCAGGGTTGGAAAAATTAAAATGTATGCAAATGTTATGTATGTATGTATGAATGTGTGCATGTACCTATGTATGCATATTTGTGTATTCAGATACCCTAAAATAACCCAAACCTCAGACAGCTATTAAATCAAGAGCTGATATTTGTTTTACATCCAGAGAGCCTCATCCTTTCCAGCACATAGAATGTTTTCTAAGTGGCTACACATTCTCATCTCCTGGCTTCATGATAGGAGCTTTTCAGCTGAAAAACTATATGTGGAAAATAGATATTTAGGTAATGTTCTATACGATTGTCTCTCCATTCAAGCTTAAAGCTGTACTTCACTGAATGTAAAATGAGCCATAGCCTTCTATTCTAAACACAGATGGAATTTTTGCCTGGTCATTCATTTAGTGAACTGTGCCCCATTTCTGGTTTTAAATATATAGCATAAAGGGTTTTGAAGGATCTCATTAAGAATTGGGGGGGGCAGGAGTAATTCAAAAGACTGATACATTAAAGGATACTCTGTGAATGCTATTTTCTGTAAGAGCTTGTCTCTTGATAATCTGACAACTAGCATTCTTCCTTTCCACCCAACCTCCCTGAGATCAGGAGCAGGAAGAAATTTGGGAGAAATCCCTAATTTAGCAAAATGTCTGAAATAGTACTTTCACTCTGACATTGTTTCTTTGGATCTGAAGCCCCTTCAGCTCTAGACACTTGATGTTAAAAAGATCAAGGATATTAAATAAATATGACCTTGGTGGGGAGGAGGCATAGGGTTGGAAAAGAGAGAAGTGAGGAAAAACCCCTTTTAACAACGTGAAAAGGAAACCTCAGCCTCTGTCTATGGTTACTACATGCCTAGCATACTATTGTATCTTCACTATTCCTTTTCCCTGATACCTATGAAAGGATTGTCAGAGTAGCCCAGTTCACATTTAAAATTACTTCTTTGTATTTTATGATTAAAAAAAGGAAAGACAACCTCAAACAATTTATGAATGGACTAAACTTCTTTGAACTATATTAGTCATGCTATAGCTAATGTTCTGGGGGAACTGTAACCAATTCCAGGTGAATATATGAGTGATCAACTCTGCATTATGGGCTTTCCCCCCATCAATGATTTTACTCTAGATTGAATTGTGAACATAGTAAAAGACCTTTTTTATACCTAGCCTTAGGCTTCAGAGCTTTAATTCTCCACTAAAACAGTATAAAATTTTTTTTAATTCATCTTTTAGCATTAGGAATATGTCCATTAAATCCTTAAAGGCTTATGACAATATATTCTTCTGGAAATATTCTGATAACAAGATGGAAACTCTATGTTCCTAAACATCATCTCTGAGGGAGAACACTTTACTCCTCCCCCACCCACCAAGTAACTTTATGTTAGTTGGTCTATGACAGTATTGTCAAGAAATAACATTTATCTAGAGCAATTCTGCAGAGATAATGGTTGAGCATGCATTATGTTTGATAAGCACATAGAAAAACTAAAAATCATGATTGGTTGAATGAGGCAACTTATTCTGAAAGAGATTTGAATGCAAATTGGGGCATACAGGGCAATATTTAAAACTCACACAGCACTCTGAGGTTTACAAAGCCTTTACTTCAAGATGGTCATGTGAGCTAGTTTCTAACATTATTATTATCACCCCCATTATATAGGTGAGAAAACTGAGGCTCAGAGAGGGATACTGCATTATCCATGTTCACAAGTCCAATAAGCTTCAAAATAACAACCTAAAAAATGGATGATCTAGCCCCACATGCAGACTTTTTTCTTATAACAAGATGCCTCTATGGAGAGCTGTTTACCACATATAAACCACTTACTCTTTTATCTTACACTAGACATTAATTTTTTTTTAGGATTTGGTCTTCCCAGTCAATAGTATTAATTATTGTAGCAAAGAAACACCTTCAGCTTTAGAAACACATGCAATGATTCAACTAAGGAAATTGTTTTTGACTGCTGGGACTTTCAAGGTAAGTATGGTTTTATTTGGGGAAAAGGAGTCTAATTCAAAGGGCAAAGAAAATCTTCATCCCTGATTCTCAAACCTATTAATGTATTCTGATTGTAGCAAATGGAAAGTTGTGTGTGTGTGTGTGTGTGTGTGTGTGTGTAATGTTCCTCATTTTCGTATGTGTTGTTGCCATAGAAAAGGTAGCATAGCTTGCAGCTTTATCCATGTACTTATTTGAGGAAATTTAGCCTTTCAAAGCTTTGGTTGTGCCCAGAAAAAATGACATTCAAATTTACATTTCCACTATTCTTTCCCAGGCCTTCAGCATAGTTTTTAGTATGACAAATGGAGGCAAAGGAGCAAGCACAGTAGCTTTGCAATTACTGGTGCAATTGGAGTTTGTAAGGCTTCCTTTAGAAAATATTGTACTCACTGGGGCTCCAAATGTGCACTTTAGCCACTTTCCATTTTATCAAAAGTTAAGTGTGTCCAAGAGGGGAGGAAAACAGACGTTATCACTCTGCACTTTCATGCTCCCTTGAAAGAGATTCACTTTGTTTCTGAATCTGAAAGGGAAAGAAGTCTTTGAAGAACTTATGTTTTCAGTGCTATTTATTGTAAAGAACAGCACACCTCTCTCTCTCTCTCTCTGTCTCTCTCTCTTTCTCTCTCTCTCTCTCTCTCTCTTTCTCTCTCTCTCTCTGCCTCTTTCTGTGATCTATCATCTCTGTCTTTTTATCTTTTTGTCTATTAATCATCAATCACCTATCTAAGTACCATCTAGCTGTCTCCCTGTTGTCTCCCATCTATCTATCTGTCTGTCTGTCTGTCATCTATCTATCATCATCATCACCATCTTTAGCCAATTCCTTGAAAATATACTTAGATGAGTCACTCATTCCATTAGTGATTTATGTCCTAGATTTTTATCTGACCTTAGTTATTATGCCTACCTAACTAAGATGACTGAGCCCAATTCTTTCTTGTCTTTATATAGTTTTTGTAACTTTGGACAAGCTCAGAAAATCAGAATACTCTAGAAGTATCAGGCAGATCACAGATTTGTTCCAGCAAACAAAGGTCCATGGAGGTGGTGGTGGGGAACAAGGTTGATTTTGAGGAGATGAAGCCACTTTCTGAGTAGTGAGGTGTAATTAGTCAAAAGATTATTAGTCCTTTATCATTTAATTCTCAGTGAAGGTTACCACAAGAACTATATGGCTTTTGTACTGGGGGTTCCTGTCTCTGGGATCTTGCTTCAAATATAACAGAGGAGAGAAAATTAGTTGAACCTGGCAACTTTGAAAGGTCAGAAAAGATACTACTTAGTTACTTCCCCCCTATGTTGTTGCTAACTAAATCTTCATTGCTTCTATATGGTCCCAAACTGTTATCAATATTGTTTCCTCTTCGTGACACACGAGCTTTTGTTTTCAGAGCAAAGGGCCACATGTGGTTTCAAGCCACAAACGACATCCTTGTTTTTGACACATGAATTGCCTTATGCCACTTTATATATGTAGGTAGAGAAATATAATTTAATTTCCAGTCTAATTTGTTTCTAAGCAAGCAAATAATTTTCTTGGAAGGAAATTTAAAATATTGAAAAAGGACTGGGGGACCCATCAACAGATCAGTAAACATACCATTACTATCTCTTTCTTAGTACCTCTAGAATATACAATAACCTTTACCTCAACTAGGAAAACTTGGTATTTTTCCATGCTATTACTTAAGTACATTTCTTAACTCTGTAGATATGTTTCCCCCTACACATTACTTGGTTTGTTTGTTTGTTTGCTTGTTTTAGTTTTATTCATCTTACATATAATTAATTTCCCTATCTATTTCCCAATCTCATGTCTATCCCTTTAAAGGTAGAATGGGAATTTTGCAATTACATAATTGAGATAGAGCTTCCTAAAAGTAAGTGGATCTCAGAGATTAGACTGCTATGAAGGAGAGCTATTGAGCTGCATGTGTGTGGTCCCAAGCTATGTTTGGTGAAAAGAAAAATGGCATACCTTTACTTCAGGGCATAGGAAAAAACAAACAACTTGAGATATGAATTATTTTTTTCATGACAATGTTTTCTAGGCTTGCTTCCTTCCTTTTCTGCTCCTCCTTCACCCACTTTTTGATCTTTAACAGAAAAGAGTTCATTTTAGCTGTATGTATATAAGCTGAAAGTTTGAGGTTCATGAAAGCAGTGTTATGTTGCTCAACATTGATCTAAATCAGTAGAACTATCCCTAAAATACCAAAAACAAATAAACAAACAAAGGCAACAAGAACAAAAAAAAAAGCAAACTTCTTAGATCTCTAAGAGATGGTTAATTTTCTTTGTTTATAAAAACTTAAAGATGATTGAACACCAAATAAATTATGATTTTTTTCTGGTTTTTAATAAGTTGAATGCTTTATTATTTTTCCAAGTATTACTAGATAGAGAATCTATTTTCATATCTTTCTTCTTTCGAAGTAAATAGGTACATAAAAAGTGTATTGTGCAATTTTTGTTATGCCTAAATATTAACAGTATAGAAAGTATCCAAAGATAATACCCAATGAATTTTTGGGGGGTCAAGGGAAGATAGAATGATATGTCAGGTTCAATAAGTGAATGACTCTTTTTATACAGAGACAGTAATCTCTAATCCTTTTAATATCCAATATGTGACATGGAATTATTTTGCAGTTCATTTACAGGATAACTGCAAATAGGAAAGAAGACCATTTTCTATCTGTAAATTTCAACTTTCTCTTCCTTTTTTTTTTTAAACAAAAGTGTAGCTGTGTTCCTTTGATAAAATCACTTAACATCTCTGTGTCAAGGTTATTTTTCTCATCTTTAAAGCAAGGCTATTTTCCTCCTTGGGATGATGGTATTTTGATGAGAAGTACAAAAACACTTGTGGAGGTCTGTATAGCATTTCATTAACACGATTTTCATGTGAAGATAAGATACTGTTTTAGAATCTCTCCTAGAAAATTTCTCTATATATATGATGAATATTTTCTGTGCAATGTCTCAATATTATTTTTGACAAATGATATACATATAATTTTTCCTATAGGTTGCCAGAGTAAGTAGGTGGCTTTTTTTCTTTTAATCTAGCAACATTTTTTAAGGAAAAGAATTATAGGTAAGATATATTTGTAAGGATAGCAACTTGCAAACATTACTTAATAAGACGATAGCTCAGTATATTAAAAGTTTTCACTGCATTTCAAACTCAGTATCTGGCTGTTTGACCCAGGTTAAACAATTTAACTGGCTTTAAAAGGTTTAACATCAATAAGAATAGAGAGTGAAACTATAATTTTATCAGTGAAGGGAAAGTCCAGGTGAGGTAATGCTCTTTATCAGTACAGCTCAGTATTTTTGTGCAGCTTAGAGACTTAGAGAATTGCCTAAACCACAGAGAGTTTAAATAACTTTTCCAGGGTCAAATAGCCAGTAGGCTAGGACTTTTCAGCTTTTAGACTGGCTCTTTGTCAATCAGTCAGTCAATTAACATTTATTTAATGCCTACTATGTACCAGACACTGTGCTAATAAGCACTAGGGATATGAAGAGAGTGAAAAGAAAGTCTCTATTCAAATTAACTCACAGTCTAATGGGGAAGACAATATGCAAACACTATGTACAATTAAGATATACACAGAATATATTGGAGAAAGTCTCAGAGGGAAGGCACTAAGATTAAATAGGGATGGAAAAAGCTGCTTGAAGAAGGTAGGACTTTAGCTGAGACTTGAAAGAAGCCAGGAGACAGAGATGAAAAGGGAGAGATTGTTCCATAGAGTCAGTGAAAATGTTCAGGGTGAAGAGATTGAGTTTTGTATGTGAGGAACACTAAGAACAGAGGCAACACTGGATCACAAAATACCTGGAGGGGAGAAATGAATAAAAAGGCTAGAAAGGTGGGAAAGGATCACTATCTACTACTCCCCTCTACCACTGAGACACAAATAAAAGGAAGTAATAGTACTGACTTCTATTATTTCCCAGCAGTAATAAAATGAAATGAATTTATAAAGAATGCTGAGGAAAAGTGTTACGGACTAAGACTCTGGTTATTGTGATACTCATAGGACATGTTCACTTTTTTGCCATTAAGTTTTCCTTTGAGAGGTGGTGTGACATAAGAGGGAGCAGACACTTAAGAGTCAGGAACCTTGGGCTCAAACTTCATGACTCTGGACAAATTGCTTATTGTATAAATTCCTATAATTCCTCATTTATAAAATGAAGATGACAATAGCAATTAAAATTACCTCATAGGATTATTGAGAGGATCAAATAATATAATATATGTAAATCACTTTTAAAATTCTAAAGTATTATACATATGCGTGTGTAATTATTATACATGGTATTAAGATCATGGATCTTATGTTTTAATTTTTAGGGAATCTGGGGTAATCTGCACACACACACACACACACACACACACACACACACATACACACACACAAAGGAGACAAAGAATATATTGATTTGTTACATCAAAGAATACCAGATCTGGGGAAAATTTTAGAGTGTTATAATACAGAAAACATTTTGAACTAGAGTTACAGGGGGCTTTGAAATATATACAACTATAAAGTTGGAAGTACCATTAGGAATTATTTAATTAAATCTCTTTCTTTTGTAAAAATAAATAGGTAAATAAATTTTAAAAAGAGAAAGGAAAAAGTGGAAAGGAGGAAGAAAAAGAAAAGAAAGGAAGAAAAGAATGAAAGAAAGAAAAGAATGAAAGGAAGAAAAAGAAAGAAAGCAGGAATGAAAAAAAGTAACAAACAAGGAAACAAAGAGACACAGATACTTAAAATGGCTTGCCCAGAATCACATAACAATTGGGCTGTCCTATAGAAATGATGAACCATAAATACCAATCTAAAATTTAATATCCTAGTTATCATATTTTAATTTAAAATGAAAATTCTAAATAATGGATCCATAGCACATGCATCTTTCCTCTGACCAAAAGAAGCTAGGGGTGTGTTAGGACTTTTGTAGAAAGAAAATGCAATGTTATTTCTTTTAAATGCATTTTGGATTACTATAAACACACATAGATATGCATATTGGGCATTTATGGGACACAGTGGATAGAATGCACGTTCTGGAGTTAGGAAACTGATTTCAAATCCAGCCTCAGATACTTACTAGCTGTGGGACCTTGGACATATCACTTAATTTGTTTACCTCGGTTTTCTCATCTGTAAAAAAGGAGAGAGTAATATAGCACATATACTTCAGAAATTTGTTGTGAGAATCAACTAACACAATATTTCCAAAGTATTTAGCACATTTCCTGGTACATAGTAGGTGCTACTTAAATATGTGTATATAAACACCTACTATATATCATTATGTAATAATAATTATTAATATTAATGCAAATTTATTAAATTATTTATTGAATAATAATAGAATAAGTCATTCATTAATAATATTAGTCAGTACATTAAATAATATTAATATATATTGGTTATATACTTATATATGGAATTTTATTTATTATAAAATATTCCCTCATACAGATTTAGGACTAATAGAAAATAAGAAATAAAATCAAGATTATAATAAAAAAGGACTTAGACTAATTAACTGAATCAAAGAGTGATAAACATAAGAACAGTTTTCTAGTTGTTGGTTGAGAAATTTAGGTAGAGAATATAGCCATTTACAATGATTAGAAACTTTATCTTTGCTTTTTAGACTATGGTTTTGAAAATGTAGTACATAGTAGGGAAGCATCAAGTATCAAGTTTAGAATACAACCTGAAAGGGCTTAGACTCTATAAAATACTTATATAGATCACAGATAACATTTGTGAGTTTATAAGTAATAAGAATTTACCTCTACAGAGAGAGTGATACATCTAGAGGTACAAGTAGATGGCTTCTAAGGCTAATAAAATAAGGTAGCCTTTTTGAATTTGAAAAGAACATAGCAATTGTAGAGGAAGGCAGAACAATATGGAAAGGGGTGGAGAGAGGAAAAAAAAAGCCAAGAATATGTTGTCCAAATAAACAAACCCCTCCTTACATTGCAATGAGTCATGAAACTAGAACAATGTTTAATGTCAGTATAACCAACAATGATGAGAGTAGAAATCACTAAGGGTTCTCAAAAGTAACCCTGGTATACTTTAGCAAGCCAAAGGCAAACAAGAATAAAATTTGCAGTATTCTGATATTAACAACAACAAAAATCAAACTTTTTGAGCACCAGAAGACTTACAAAACACATTCTTCACTGTCTGTTAGAAGAGATCATTTTATTTTTATCTCCTTTTTGCACATGAGGAAAATGAGACTTGCCCAAGGAATGAAGAAAGGAAGAAAGAAGGGAGAAAAGGAGGAAAGAAGAAAAAAGTCAAGAAAGGAGGGAGGAAGAATGGGTAGAAGAAAAAGGGAGGAAAAGAGAAAGGAAGGGAGAAGAGAAGGGTGGAAAGAAAGAAGAAAGGGAGGAAATGAAGGAAAGGAAGAGAAAAAGAAGGAAGAAAGAAAGAAGACAAATGTTTATTAAACATACTATGTGCCAAGCTCTTTACAAATATTAGGGAAGAAGGAAGGAAACATTTGTTAAGTACCTACCATTTGTTAATTGCTTTAGAAATATTATCTCATTTGATCCTCACTACAACCTTGTCAGAAAGTTGCTATTTTTATTCTCATTTTATTACCAAGAAAACAAAGATAGAAATGATCATCACAAAGTAAGAAATGATCATCATTGTATCTCAAAACTTCATATGGAGTACAGAGATTTTGAACTGCACTCATTTTTCCTTCTGAAAAGACAAGGGATTTTTTATTTTATTTTATTTTATTTGTATAATAGATGTGTGGGTAGTTCCTCAACATTAACCCTTACATAGCTTTCTGTTACAAATTTTTCCCTCCAACTCCCCACCCCTCCCCTAGATGGCAGGATATCCACTACATGGGATTTTTTTAAAAATAAGAATGCAAAAATCAATGATAGTATAGAAGAAAGTGGGTTTTACATGTTTTTCTATAGGTGATAACAAGATAAGAAGCCATGGTATGCTGAATAGGTCTTTAGGGAGGAGTGAGCTCTGAAGAATTATTTTATTTAAGAAATCATTGACATGAAATTCTCTGTATGACAGGACATACAAAAAAAGAAATTAATACATTCTTTGAGTAAATAGTAAGTGCTGCATTGTACTTTGGCTCAGCTAGGAAAAAATCTTAGTATTAGAAGAACCTTAGAGGTCTTGACGATAAACTTCATCACTTTTATAGGTAAGATTCAGTGAAAGTTAATTAAATCTCCTATGCTCATAAAGGCACTAATCATTAGAAGGGGGATTTGAACCCAGGTCTTTTACTTCAGATTCCATGTTCTTCTTAACTGTCTAATTGCTGCCTCCACCTGAGATTTTGTATTCAGTTAAGAATGCCACATTTTGGGAATGATATTAAATTTTGTATTATATGCAGAGTAAAAGCCTGGTAAGAAGATTGGAGACCATGAAAACTAAAGAATTGACTATTTCCAACCAGGAAAAAGGAAAACTTAGAAAGGACTCAAGTATTTAATTTTTTGTTATTATTATTATTTAAAGTCTGTGATGAAGAAAAGGGATTAATTTGTCGTGTACTGTCAACAAGGGCACAACTAGAACCAGTGGGTCTGAATATTAGAGAATGTTTTGGTGTAGCTGTGATGAAAAACCTTCCATACAATTTAGTCTGTTGAAAAGAAAAATGGTCCCTCCAATGAAGAAAGTGAAAGAGCAAATAAGAATCACTATCACTGAGGGTCTCCAAGGAAAGGCTGGATCATTACCTGTCAAGGACATAGTAGAAAGGGAATTCTACTCCATGTACTAGCAAGATTAAGTAAGAAGTCCCTACCAACTTTCATATTTTCTGTGAAAGGTTGCAGTCAATAATCTCCAATAAAAGCATAATTTGCTGTCACCTGTAATTATTTAATGTATTGTTTTGAAGTACCTGTAGAAATCTGCTTTAGACTTGAGAGTTTAATAGATTTGAGTCTCTAATTCACATTGTTTGTGAAGTTAATGGGCCAATATTTTTACATAACTTCACAAACAATCAAGAATTGACTAAATTCACCTTAACAAAATGTTGGGGTCAGCAAACTTAGCAGGAGCCTGTAATAAGAAACATCCAAAAAAGACTAATGAAGGAAGAATGGGATTCACAGTAAATTACCCTGGAGACCACGTAGTTCTTAAAGTGAAATCTAAACAGTCCCAGTGTGTAAGAATTCAGAAGAGAATGTATATTCTCCTCCTTTTTCTATTGGGGTATGAATCAATGTTGCAGCATTATAATAAAGTAGATTAGTTGGCCAGACAGTCCTATTGTGGTTGGAAAATCTAAAAATAAATTGATTTTTTTTCCTGCCAAGCTTTTATGACCTTACTCAATTTATTTCTCATTGAATATAGGTAAGCAGTTTGTATGTTCAACTACTTCTCAAAAAGTTT
Source organism: Myrmecobius fasciatus (assembly GCA_023553655.1). Taxonomy (NCBI): domain Eukaryota; kingdom Metazoa; phylum Chordata; class Mammalia; order Dasyuromorphia; family Myrmecobiidae; genus Myrmecobius; species Myrmecobius fasciatus. The sequence goes on from JAJPUD010002996.1 coordinate 102,376, forward strand.
ATTAATTCTGATAACAGATCTTTAAAATTTTCTCCTTTCAAGAAACTTATGCAAGGCTATCATTTAAACCCCCAAAGCATTAATTAATGCTTTTGGTAATGGCTTACAAAAACAAAACAAACAAATAAATGAAAAAAAAAATAAAACAATGGTTTTGCTTGGCTGGAGAACATGTAAGAAAGAAGGCTTTATAAAATCATATTTTTAAGTCAGAGAGTACACTGTGTATCATTTAGTCTGATATACTTATGTTTCAGAGGAGGAAATTAAGGTCCAAGTGGAGGTAAAATGGCTTAGTTCATTTCCCTCGGCTTTATGAAAGAACATCTTTTTCACAAAAGTCATTGCTAATGCTTACTGGACCTCTGCTGTTTATTAAATCAGCCAAGTTGCTTCATGTCCTTGGGTCATAGTTCCTTCATCTAAAAAATAAGTAGGTTGGAGTCACTGACAGTCTCTAAGCTTAAATTTCTTCATCTATATAATGAGGAGTCGGAGTCCTTTTTACTCTTTCAGCCTCAGTTTCTTCTGCTTTAAAATCAGAGGGCTGAACTAGATGATCTCTCCAGAGCCTTTCCAGCGATGACATTCTGGGAGCTTGTAATTGTCACTATTAAATCTTATCTTTCTTAACAGCTCAGCCTCAATTCTTGAAAGTCAAGTTCTTCTTTGCTATGATGGTATGTGTGAGAATGAGGTCACATCAGCTAGCAATTGCAATTCCCTCAAGTGCTGGAAATAATGCAGATGGGAGAGATACTGTCACTGATGGAGTCCCACATGTGACAGCACTTACTCTGAGTAAATACTATTGAAATGATTGCCCCAACTTATTAAAGGATTCCAGCGAATCAGGACATGAGCTCTCATTGGAGTGCAGGCAAACTAATTGTGTGTTGTTGGGTATGTCTCTTAAACCTTCAGTTCCTTTATCTGTAAAAATGAGAGCTTTGAGCTGTATCAGGCACTCCCCAATCTTTTTGGGAGGGAAATCTAGTTTTTTAATTTTCTTCAATACCTTACAATCACTGCAAGGTCAGGGAAACTAAAAAGAAGAATCTTGGACTATGTGGGAAAATACTCTATCTAAAAAGTGCCTCCTTCACCATGGAAACTTGGGGAATCCAGGATGGAAACAGAAGCATGGCAATAGTAACTGGATTAAAATCTATTTAAGATTGTTCTGAGATTTACCATTGCATTCTCACATACTTTTTGGAGATCCTCAGATGGAATAGCTTTAATTTATTTTTCTCTTTCCCATTTCTATGATTTGTTGATTTATTCTGGAAAATTCAAATTTTTATAAATGGGTACATGCATTTGTGTATGAATGTATATAAAAGTATGCATGCTTGTGTTTGCCAAAGCAACCTCACTGTGAAGCTTAGAAAAAAAAAACTGAAATAATATTGAACTCATAATTAGAAGATCTGGATTTTAATCCTATCTTTCACTTATAGAATATCCTTAAAAATTCTGTCTCTGATCCTGAGTTTCCTTATCTATAAAATGAGGGGCTTAGATTAGATGATATCTCAGACCTTTTACAGCATCCACATTCTTTATTCTAAGGTCCCTTTTAGCTTCAGTTTAACTGTAAGAATCAGAAATATTGTCATGGAAGAATTTTCCTCCTTACTGAGTTATACAACTAAAGATATATATTATCTGACTTGTCACTGTAGTTACACCTTACTCTGTGTATTTTCTCCCATTATAATGTGAGTTTCTTGCCATCAAAGATTGTCCCATTTATTTAATTTTATGCCCAGAATTTGGCACAGTGCTTTGAATATAGCAAATGCCTCCTAAATATATTTTCATTCATGCATTCATTTATTCATTCATTAATGTTAACATACATATCAGAACATTCTATGATCTAAGGGCTCTTCTAAATCTATTATTCTATGTTCTAGATTAAGATTATCTAATTGTAGCTTTGTATGGATTCTAAAATCTGTCCCCATTCTAACATTTTGTATTTTGAGATCAGTCTTTAACCCTTTGTTGTACCTTCCTGATCTACTATTCTGGGGTCCTGTTAATCTCTGGTATCCTGTTTTATGTGCTTAATACCTGGTAGTTGCTTAATAAATATGCTTTTTAAGATCCCTTAATATTTTTAAACAATGAAGTATATTCTAGGATCCCTTCCAATTCTGATTTAATAGACCTCATTTCAAATCCCTGCTCAGCTACTTCTAGCTGACTATCTGGGACCAAATCACTCAAACTCTTTAAGCCTCAGTTCCCCTATCTGTATAATGGAGGTATTGATAGTTACATTCTGGGGTCAAATGAGAATATGAATATTAATGTGCTTCATAATTTAATCAAAACCCAAATATAGTTAATATATAGCTGTTACCTTTAAAATAAATAAATAACACTTCTGAATTTCCTTTTTGCCCTTAAAAAATAAATTCTTAGAATGTTTGGTTCTGTTAGCCTGGAGTAGATTGTTCACATGCAAATTCAAGGCTACAAATTAACACCTGAAAGGAAAGGACATAATGGTGTTTGTGAATTTCAAACTTCCAATTCTCTGGAACACATCCATTTTCCCTGACCTGTGCTTCTGATTCACAAATTTTGGGGAAAAGAAGTTAGAATAGGATAACTAGCACAGGAAACTGTTCATCTTTTCTATGAGAGTTTGGCCTTGCTTAGAGCCGACTCAGAATGTCAGTCTTATGGATAGTGACCTTTTGAGGTGAAAGGTATTTCAATTCAACCTGTGAGCCCTTGGGAAGAGTGACAAGAGGGGTGATTACAGTGGTCATCTTGTTAAATTAGAGACACTGCCTTTATTTGTAGCAGAATCAGCCCCAAAGCAATCAGCTCCTTTCACATAGGTGGCTAACCAGCTCATCCAAAGATAATGACTTTCTATCACTGCAGTCCTGGTACAGATTTGAACTGGTGACCTAAAAGTGAAAGGTTCCCTATCCCATTATGAATTCCCTGAGTCAACCATTTCCCTCTAGTTTCCTAAAGAATTACTTTCACATTTAATCCAATCTAGTAGGATTTCTTCTTTAAAAAACTGGAGTGATTATGTGTCCTATTAAAAATGTACTCTTGGGGGAAAGAAATATATTTTTGCCACATAGAAATAAGCAAAAAAAAAATCTATTTGACATCTCCAGTAATGGGTTTTTATTTATTTAATTTTATTTTGGCCATCCCATCCATTTCTAAATCTTCCCAATTGAAAAACTGCATTTTTAACACTTTCTGTTCCCAAAGGAGATCTTTTTTCCCTTCCATAATTTAAATCTTCTGCTCAACTGTGCATTTAGTTTAGGAGCCCTGGCATAACCTTGATTTTCTCCGTGTACAAAATGGACACTATAGAATTTCTTCTGGGAACTTTCTAATTTTATTCAGTCACTATTAGTATCATGGTGGAGGATCACATTTATAGACTGAATTGGAGCAACTTTTTAAAGTGTGTGTGTGTGTGTGTGTGTGTGTGTGTGCACGCATTTGTGTGTATATAACAGCAGAAAATTGTAGTATTTAGAGATTTTTTACCCCTTTTTCTTGAAATCACAGACTACTTTTCTTTTGCATTGACAAAGCCAATCTCTTTGTCCTGCTTGCCTATTAGTAGTAATTGTTCCCATGAAAACTGGGAAATAATGTTTGAATTCTTATGAAGAAATAAGGCTTCAATGATTTTATTAATATCCATGGAAGTTTGCATTTCAAAACCTTGAACTGACTTGTCTTCCCTTTAAAAATAGAAAGAAAATAATTCTTTTTTTTCTTAAATTCTTAAAGAACCCTGTTACAGTTCTTATTAATAATCAGTTCATGAAGAAGAAAGATTATACTTGACTTGAATGCAGATAATAAAACTATGACCATTGGAAAGAGGCTACAGAAAAGAAAATTTTAGCTTAATATATAGGAAAAATTAATTAGAATTGTTCAAAAAAAGACTGTCAATCTATGGAGAGTTATTTCTATGTAACTGGGGGTCTTTGAGCTGAGCCTTCATGACAGGATATTAGAATTTTGGAGTTATCAAAAAAGCCTCAGAGGTCAACTAATCCAATCTTTGCCTGACCATGTAAACTGTCTCTCTTTTAAAATTTATATCTCTAGTGCCTGGCATATGAGCAGATGGTAATAAATACTAGTTGACTGATCAATAATCCCTTTTATAATGCTTCCAACAAGTGGTCATCCAGGATTGACCTGAAGATTTCTACTGAGAAAAAAAACCATTGCTTCTACTTGTCAGCAGCTTTTAAAGAGTATTCTGGTTTAAGTATGATGAAGTTTGAAACTTTTCAAATGATAAGATTATATGATGTCATTATAGAAAGTGAATGCTTATAAATTCTATATAATATGATACTAACATGCATTCACTAAATACTGCTTTTACCTGAAGGAAGTGGGAAGTATTTAGATTGGCCAGTTAAAATTTTCAGCTAAACAATTTTGAATATAAGTGATTTTTTATGAATTATTTCCATGTATTTTTAGCTGGTGTTTTCCTTATTTTGGCAGGAGTCTTCAATGACCAGGAAATCTGATGGATTGTGGTCTTGTACTCTGAGCTGTTTTTATTCATGTTTCCTGTGCCATAAACGCCTGGTGGAACTGTAAATGAATGTTTGGTACTACATGATGAATTGGATGGCCAAAGGCTGGAGGCAGGCAAAATAACTGTTTCATTTCTGTGGCAATTTGCTTAACTGGGGGTACAATGCCAGAACGCCTAGCAGAAATGCTTTTGGATCTCTGGACTCCATTAATAATTTTGTGGATTACTGTTCTTCCATATATTTATATGGCTCCAATGGCCCCATCTCAGGTTTTACCAAGTGGATCCAGTTTGGGACTAAATGGGTTGAATGAAGAACAGCGCGTTTTGAACCGCTCCAAGAGAGGCTGGGTTTGGAATCAAATGTTTGTCCTGGAAGAATTTTCTGGACCTGAACCAATACTAGTTGGCCGGGTAAGCTTGTTTTTGTTTTGTTTTGTTTTAAGATAATAGCTTAATAGTTAATCCATAGTTTTTGTCATTGACACAAAATCAAAAGGATTTTTTTTGTTTATTTGTTATTGTTTTGTTTTGTCTTTAATAGATTACTTGTTTAAAAAGTTCATTTTTGATGTCTCTTTAATAATCATAGATTATTTCAGGCAGGGTGGTATGTTCCTGTAATCACCATTACCAGGCATTTCTTCAGTTTGAGACTTCTGGATGTCAATGTTCTAAGCTGATGACATACTCTCACTATGAATGGCACCAGGCTGCCAAAAGAGGGGTAGTAACCAGCTCAGATTGAAATGGAATGAATTAAATCTTCAAGCATTAGTGGGCTTACAACTGTGAGTGAACATTGTATTTTTAGTTTCAGTGAGATAGGGAGAGTTGGTCTTCAGTGATGATATCGATAATAATAACTGTTTAATTATTACTATTAATTATATAACATTTTGAGGGAAGTGATTTTCTAGTAATTTTTAATAGAAATAACTTTGCATGCAGCTTTGTTGTATCCAAATTACATGATACTTTGAAAATACCATTTATTTTTCTGAGTTGTATTTTTGTAGCTATATTAATGGGAAAAACAACAAAAATATTCTATTAATAAACTCCCATTTATGTGGTACTTTGAAATTTTCAGTGTTTTTCCCACAACAATTCAAGGAAATTGGTAGTAAAGGTGTTATATACCTTTTATAAATGAGAACATTAGAAATTTGGGAAGATTAAGCGGTCTAAACACAGTTAGAAAGTGTCAGACCCAGATTTAAACCCCAATGTGTTTCCCCCCCCTCTGTATTGATATACAGTCTGACCTCTTTGTTCTCAATTCATTTTAATTAAATACAATTCAGCAAACATTTTGTAAGTGCCTACCCAGTACTATATCAAGAAGAAAGAATGCAGACAAATACAAAAAATGAGCTCTGACCCATAGGAGCTCACATTTTACCTCTTTCCTAGGTTATTCCTTATCTAAGGCTTGTATTTCTGTTCTTTCCTCAGCCACTATCTTGAATGGGTGAGCTTAGACAGGTCCTTTTTGTTCAGACCTCAGTTGGGAAAGATACTTTACATTTTTAAGGTCTCAGTTTCTTAATATGTAAAATGAGGGTACTGGATCATCTAAGATCATTTCTGGCTCTAACTTCTACAGTTTTATGGGTAATGAGGTTATGCAATTTCTCAGAGGTAATTAGAAGTAATGGGAAAGGCAGGGTTTAGTGTATCTATATTGGGAGAATCACAACATTTTGATACTGATTTTTCTTATGGTGGGGTTCATACACTCATTTATTAGGATTTAGGGTAGCTTGAGAAGTTTTTTTCATGTGTTTGTGGGATATGTGTGTGTGTTTATTTTCCCTGATAGGTGTTATCTTTGAGCTTTTTGAATTTTATCTGACTCTCTTCCCCTCCACCCCCCCCTAGCTAGGATTGTTTTTCTCAATCAGCATTTTCTGGGCTACAGCAGTGATCAGTAGAAGCATGCTATCTGCTAGCCTAAATTACACGGAGCTTTGCTAGATGCCATAAATGCCAGGCAGCTGCTCGGCACTATTCTTCAATCTCTGTCCAAATGCTCACAAATAGAAAGCTCGCCATGATCGGAGGTACTTTGCCATGGCTTATTTTCTGATAAGTAAAATCTAGATATGACTCTGCCAAGTCCTTTCTTCAAAAGGGGAGCCATTTGAAGGGTTTCAGAATCCTCATCAAAGAGATTAGATAGTACACTTGGAGAGTTTCATTAGCTCTTCCAACTTGATGAGGATATTAAAATCATAAAATCATAAAAGTTGAAAAGGATGTTAGTGGGCATCTTGTTTATTTTCCCCTTTGTTACCTCAGGGATTTGAAAGAGGTAATGCACTTCAAGAAAGAGCCTGATTTCTTCTTTTGACCTAATTCAGACTTTTGAGATCCTAGTGAAGGAAGATCATGGGAGAATATTTGGAACTGGCAGGAGTCCTTACTCCAACTATCTTATTTTACAAATGAGAAACCTGAATCCTAAAGAGATGGATGAACTTGTTCCAGATGATACAAATAATAAGCAGCAGAATTAATATTCAAATTGAGATTTTCTGGCTCTGAATCCTATATATTTTTCCATCACATTGGACCTCAAATCCAGGTCCCAAAAATAATTGATGGTATGATTTGTGCATATAATTGCTGTTGGAATTCAAGTCAGTATGAAACTATCAAACTTTATTTTATATGAAATTGTTGATTTATATTAATAATACAATACTAATTAAGATTTTACTCAGTCAATCTTTAATGACAACTGAAGTCAGAACTAAGGCTAGGCAAGATATGTAGGTCTCAGGTCTAGCAAGTGAGGGCATAGTGAAATGAAATAGTATTATAGAATTAGAGATGCAAGGCAATTTAGAGATCATCTGCTGACTTTTACAATTTAGATAACTGAGATACTAAGAGATCAAGTAATTTGTCCAAGGACACAGGTAGTAAGTGCAAATAAATGTTCAAACTCAAGATCCTTTGATACCAAATTGAACAATCTCTATACTGTCATAGTTTTAATATATCTTTTAAAAATGTACACATTTTGAATGCCAGAAAATCTCCTTCCTCGTTGACCAAAGGGACTTATCTTGAAATAAGAAATTTTTCCCAATGCTTTGAGAACTCAACCCTTCAGGTGATAGGAACATAAAGGAGAGTGCTGAAGAGCAGGAACTAATTTTTAAAGGTTATTTTTTTTTAGTATTAAGGCATTTTTCCTTACATCTTCTGGGGAAGAAGGAAGGAAGGAAAGCAAAAAGGTGGGAAGGAAGGAAAGAAGGAAGAAAGAAAGAAGGAAGGATGAAAGGAAAGAAGGAAGGGAGGGAAAAAGAGAGGAAGAAAAAGAACAAATAAAAGAAACAACAAATAAAGAAAGAAGGAAGAGAAGAAGTGAAAGAACAAAGGAAGGGAAGAAGAAAAGGAGAGAAGGAAGGAGTGAAGAAGAGAAGGAAGAAAAGGAAAGAGGAAAAGAGGATAGTTAAGCAAAACATATTTTCACATTGGTCACATCCAAAAATTATATTTCTTATTCTACATATTAGTTTACCAAATTTCTGTCATGAGAGAGGCAGAATTCTTTCTTATTGATCCTCTGGAATTTGATTAAATTTCTTAAATCTATCAACATAATCATTTTTATGACATTATTGTTACTGTATAAATTGTTCTACTTCTGTCCATTCAAGTCTTCCATGTTTCTTTGAAATAATCTCTCCCTCTATATCTTACAATAAAATAGTATTCCACTGTAATGATGTTTCACAAATTATTAATTTATTACACAATAGATAAGCATACCTTTAGTTTCCAGTTTCTTGTCCTCACAAAAGTGAACACTACAAGACTTTTTTCCCTTTGGTCTCTTTTGGATCTTTTAGATCTAGTAGAGTTGTAGCAAGATCAAAGTGCATGAACTGCTTGCTTATTAACTTCTCATTATTTGAAATTGCTATCCAGAAAGTTCCATCATTCACAATCCTAGCTCTAATAACCAGTTGGAAATAATTTTCTAACATGGCCCTATGTGGAATGTAACAAAAACAAAGCAAAACAAACAAAAAATAAGCAAACTCAACTTGTTCTGGATCCATAAAAAATTTAGATGAAAAATACATTGTTAGGTATGGCAAATAATAGAAAAGAAATATTGATGTCCTTAAACTTACTCTCACACACATACATACAAATCTATATCACATCCACATATAGACCACTGACAATATAACATAAGAGTAAATGAAGAAAAAAACATACAACATATATCTCTTTCTGATAGAGTACAAAACTTTTCTATGAACACTAGATAAAGAGAATTGAACAAAGTTAGTTGAAGTCAATACTAGAATATTTGTAGGAAGAAAATTGTAAACATTTAAAAATTATCCATATTTAGAATAATGATGAGCCATACTCTACTCAGAATTTCTTAGACTTATATTTTATAATGAAAAAAAATGAGAGAGAGAGAGAGAGAGAGAGAGAGAGAGAGAGAGAGAGAGAGAG
>JAJPUD010002996.1:111443-223740 GCA_023553655.1 Myrmecobius fasciatus
AGAGAGAGAGAGAGAGAGAGAGAGAGAGAGAGAGAGAGAGAGAGAGACTGAGAGAGAAATACACAGAGACAGAGACAGAGAGACACAGACAGAGGCAGGCAGACACAGAAACAGAGAAAGGGACAAAGAGAGAAAGAGACAGAGGGACACACACAAAGAGACAGAGAAACAAAGAGATAAAGAGAGAGAGAAATAAACAGGGATAGAGAGGGACAGAGAGAGACAGAGAAAGGAAAAGAAGAAGGAAGGAAGTCCTGCAATGCAGAATGAAAAATGAATGGCTTTTTTGCTTAATAATCACCAGAATATCCAATTGTTACTGGTATCAAGTGCCATTTCATTTGATCTTATTTGAGCTTTATTATCACATTGACTTTTAGGGACTTTGGGAAAAAATGGTTACTTGGGATTGAGCAGACTTCTAGCTTGTGCTCATTAACTAATTGTCCATTATGTCACTAATAAAGTCACATCTTTTCAGGTTTTAATTCCTTCCTCTATAAAAAGAAGATATTGCATTAGGTTTTTCTTCAAAGATCCTTTCAGCTTTCATATTTTTTTCTATTTTATATTCCATTTTCTAATACATCTCCTAGATATGATACTACCTATTTGAAGATTCTTTCTAGAAGTAATATTTCATAATAACATCCTTTGTAATTTTGATGTTACCTTCCCCATAGCATTGTATCTCCCCCCACGATGGACCATTTTTACATTAATTAGGATATCTGGCATTCCTCTAGCATTTTACATACTAATTTAAATGGGATCTTCTTTCACAAAGAGATCTTACATGGTCTATCCATGATCCACAGCCAGTGATGTATTTATGGGGGATAAGACTTCAACCATATCTTCATGATTCCAGACCAAACAGTCCATTCACTGTGCCATGATGCTTCCAATTGGTCCATAATCATATTAGTTATTCATGAATCATAAACTTCCTCTTCCACCCTCATTCCCATGCCTTGCCCAAGTACAATATTATTTCTTATTCTATTTCTCAAAGGAGGCATTGGAAGCACAGATTTTCTATCTAAAACCCTGTTTTAGAACCTCAGTTATGTCTTTGAAAGGGAGTTATATCTATTCATTAGTATTTGATAAACACCAAAATAATTAGAAATTTGGGACAATTATTTGTATTGAGGGTGGCATAATTTAACATTTTTCCCCAAAGGAGAGGTAAATTGATTCTAAACTTGGAGAGAAAAACTTTCATAAAACACTTCAAATAATTCCTTTTTTTCCTTCTCAAAGAAAACTGCTCTTGCACAGTTCTACTGTAGTCTTTGTGGAACTGAATTGTAGCTAAGTCAAAAATACATTTCAGGTTACTGCTTCAGAATAAGAGGCAGGCTAAGTGCTTGAAGCAATATTGCTTTGGGGTCCTTACACTTTCTATAATAGCTTTCTCCCATCCCTTCTTGCATACTGTTCCACTTTCAAAACTTTAATCCAATTCACTACTGAACCTTTCCCTAGGATCAAGGTGAAAAACAATGTTTATTTGTTTAGATCACCAAAGTAGGCATGCTCTTTCAAATGTTCTCACATAAACTACTGGAGGATTAGAGCTGAGAAGTGATGGAAGTTGAGTTTCAACTGAAGGCTAGATCAAAATTTTTGGTATTAGTTTTTTTTTTTAATTTGATCTGATTTAATTAAGAACATAGAATTTTAGAGATAGATGAGATTTTAGAATATGGAGTGTTAGAAGATAATATAGAGTAATAGAACTAAGTAAAATGTTAGAACAGAAAGAAACCTTAAACATCATTTCATCTGGTTTCCTTCTTTGACAGAAAAGGAAAATGAGTATTTTAAGGTAATATTGTTTGTAATTAAGAGAAATTGAACCTGATCTTTTGATTGTAAAGCTAGAGCTATTTCCTTTAACACATGACCTTTATTTTTACATTGTTGTGGACATGGATTACAGATATCTTGACGTAGGATTTTATTTTATTTTTAATGTAGTTTTTTGATGTAGGCTTTTTAATTTAATCTTTGCCAAGCTCAATGTGGAGTATCATGTAAGCAGTATCATTCAGCAACAGTAAACTTACTTAAGCCTTGGGGGGGGGGGGCTAGATTTTACTTATTCTCTAAAGCAGTTATATTCTTCTGTTTTCCTCATAACTTGGCTGTTTTCCCATTTAGTGTTAGATTAAGAAGTTCCTAGACCAAAAAGAAAAGAAAAAAAGTTAGCCAAAAAAGGAGGTGGGGGGAAGTCTAGTGGTCAATATTTATATGGAAGCAATATGAAAAAAAATTCTAGTTAGTTATATGATTTTTTTGTTCATGAAGCATCTTTGAAAACAGATAACACATTTAAGTACTTAGTATATGCCAGGCACAAAATTGAAGCAAAATATATAGCTTAATTAAATTAAATTAAAATTCATTGGTGGCAGAAATTAATCAGAATTACTATAAATCCTTATGCATTCATTCATTCATTTGTTTATTTTTAATCTTGAAATGTCAGAAGAAATCACAGAGGTTATTTAGCTCAGTCTCCTATTTAGATAAAGTCAGTGCTCCACACATTCCCTGGTGAGTGACAGTCTGGTCTTCACTCAAAGATTTTTGTTTATGAGAAATTTATTCCATTATTAGGTAGTCTGTGCCAATTTTGGACAGGTTTAAATGCTGGACAGTCACCCTCTCCCCCTTTGATGTTGAGCTGAATTTCACTTCTCCGAAACATTCTTCAACTGCTTTTTTTGGCCTGCCCTCTGGGGCCAAACAGAACAAGTCTAATCTCTCGTAATAGAAAACTAGAAATGTTATTTTATCACTTCCAAAGTCATATAGTAACTCAAATTGAGTTAAAGGAATCATTCCTCTTAAGTAGTAGTTCATTGATAGATGGGGATGCTTCTTAAAGGGTCTTCATTAATTGTTATAAATAAAAATGAGAATTTCCAAAAGGGTATAAACACGATTTGTTCTCTCAAATATTTTGAAGATTACCTCACAATTGTTTCTACTATTAATTTTAATTTCTGGGAAAGAAACATTTACCAGAAAAAAATTAAATACTAGTCCAGTTCTCATGCAAATTATCACAAGTTCAAAAGCCATGGAGTATAAATTGAGGAAGGTTTTCTCCATATATAAATTAAGATGTGTGCAAGATACATGAAATTCAGAGTTCTTTTTTAAAGACCTGTTTTTTTTTCTCTGAGGAACTTGGGGTTAAGTGACTTGCCCAGGGTCACATAGCCAGGAAATTTAAGTGACTGAGGCCTGATTTGAACTTAGATTCTCTGACTTCAGGGATGGTGCTCTATCTACTACACCACCTAGCTGCCCCTTAAAGACCTTTTTTTTTTGTTTGTTTGCTTTTTAAGAACTGAACAACATATTATTAGTAGAGCTGAGAGAAAAAAACAAGTTCCAGATTTCTTTCTTCTCTAGTCCAACTCCAGATCATATTTAAATAAGAACATCTTTTGGAAGAACTGAGGAAGAAAAAGCATAAGTGGGGGCAGACATATTCTCTGTCACAATATCTGAAGTATTCTCATATGGAAGAGAAAGTGGGTTTGTCAATAATGTTTAGAATTTAATGGAGTACAAGTTATAGGGAAACATTCTTAGTTCATTTTAGGAGAAAACATACTATTTATTAAAGCTGCCTAGAAAGGACTGCTTTGGGATTTTTTTTTTTGGGGGGGGCTTCTTTTTTCACTTAATTTCTTCAGGCAGTTGGTGGATTTGCTAAGGTTAGTATAGAAAGATTAGTATCTCATGCAGACAGTTTGATTATCTGACCTCTTAGGTTCTTTCCTCCTCAGATAATCCTGATTTTACCTCCCACGTAATTCTGGATCCAGCCAAACATTGCCCCTTTAGCATTCAAAACCTTATTCTAAACCTTTTTCTTTCATTATCCTATCACTCTCCTTTTTCTCATTATATTTTCCTCCTACCTGGTCCTACCCAATGATTCCTTATTTGGATATAGCTCCTTCACTTGTGATGCCATTTCTATTTATAATTCTCTCCCTCCAAGGCACTGACTCATTTTCTCTCTTTAAATTTGACCTTCTAACCTTCCTCCTTCACTTTAACTGGTAAATCATTTGGGTGGTGCTTTATATGAAGGACACGGAATACCAAATAATTACCCTGTGTTATGGTATACAGTGTCAGTGGCTGCTGAGAAAATTACACTTGACATACCATTATTTTTGCTGGCCGTTTGCATGTTAAGTGTACTGGGCCAAATAGTTGGAGTAAAATTGTATTCCCAGTCTTGCGAGTACAATTCATTTTCGGTTCAGTGAAGCTCCTGCCTACTCAGTGTTGGTGTGCCAGCCAGCCTGTTTTCTGGGACTGCAAGTCAGCATCTCCTCCCCCCAACTCAGGACTCTAGAATATCTCACCTGTGAATCATCCACTGGCTGACTATTCCACAAGGGAAAATAACCCAACAACAATAACAACAAAAAAACAAAAACAAAAACCAAAACCAAAAAAAACCCCCAAAAAACCAGGAGTCTCAATACTACTGGAGATTGCTTGGTGCTGAAATCTATTCAAATAAATGGAATTATATCAGTTATGCAAAGTATCATTGGTTCAAGAGCCTCAAAACCAAAGGAAATTTGTCAGACCACAAAAAGAAATTATATTCTGAGAAATAATAAGATAAATTTATAAAATGAAATAATAGCAAAGTAAAAATAAAATGGAGTAAAATAAACAACATTAAAAAATGAAATCCCAGCTCCTGGTAATAATGGTAATTAAGAGGCAGTATAGTATAGAGACAAGAATTCTGGACATGAAATCTAGTAACTTTAGTTCAAATTGCTTTACCTTTCAATACCTCATTTTCTTCTTTTGGAAAATGAGTATATTGGACTAAGAGATGGACTTAGCGGACCTGGTTCTGCTAATTACCTGTGAAACCTTGGGCAGAAACCAATTCTGTTACTCCCTACTTGTGAAGACTAGCTTCTTAGGTCTTCAATTTCTTTATAAATTAGGGGATTGGATGAGAATTCTGCAAAGATTCCTTCTAGCTCTATATCCTATGATGCTATACCTTTTGGAGATTGTAATTACAATTTCCATACCTACCTGATGTATTACCATAATTCACTCTCTGAGCCTCAGTTTTCTGATTATTAAAATAGGGATGATAATAATACTTCATTTTAACCAACTGTCAGACACATAAGAAAAGTGCTTTGTAAAATCTTAAAGATTTATATAGTTGTTTAAACTGAGAGATCCTTCAGAGTCGAGATAAGACTTTTATTTGTTTATATATATTCCTTGTGCATAGACAGTATTTGGCACATAACAAGCACTTAATAAATACCTAAAATGCTTTTTATTGTATCTGTTCAGTGAATTTTGAATCATTTCTAATATTCTGAACTTTTATATGCATTGAAGAACCTCAGATCTGGTAAATGCTTCAGAGGTCATTTAATCCCATTTTTATCTCAAATAGGAATCCCCTTTACAATGTTTTCTGTAGTTGGTCAAAAAACAAATAGCATACAGAAAGTCAGTGTTAAACAAATATAATAATAATAATAATAATAATAATAATTCTTACCTCAGGAAAATAATGAACTTTGCTCCATTCTTGTCCTGAGGCTTTGAATGAGTCATTTTATCTCTGTGTCTAAATTTGCTCATCCACTAAATAGGAATAACAATATTTTTACTGGGCAGCTGACTGGTACAAGTGAATAGAATACTAGGCTTGGAATCAGGAAGACTCATCTTCATGAGTTCAAATCTAACCTCTGGCATTTAATATCTATGTGAAGCTATGTGAACCTGAGGAAGTCATTTAATCCTTGTTTGCCTCAGTTCTTCATCTATAAAATGAGCCCGAGAAGGAAATGTCAAATCACTTCAGCATCTTTGCCAAGAAAACCCCAAATAGGGTAAAAAAGAAATGGACACAATTGAAACAACTAAACAATAATATTTGCCTACATAACCATTATAGGATGATTAGGAAGACCAAATGAGACAATAGATCCCCAAACTGCTTCATAACCACAAAGTGATGTGAGAAGGCCAGCTATTATTGCATAATCTTCATATTTTAATATGGAATAGGCTTTGTAAATCATGTAATCTATCTCATTTACTTAATAGATGTCATTAATCAAGAAAGGTTGATTACTTGACCAAAGATCAAAGACAGTGAGTACTACAATGGAATTTGAATCCAGGGCCTCTGATTTGAACACACTTTTACTTCGTTTATGACTTTGCTATTTTTAATACATTCTTTAATTAATAATGATCAGGTCATAGCAAATGTAGAGTCTACATTACCTATTTTTTTAAAGTTATGGTATCCCTAAGTAAATAAAATTTTATTTTTAAAAATTTTATTTGGAATTTTAAATGAATTTTCATAAGACCTGGAAGAGCTAGTCTTATTAATCAACAAATTAAGATGTCACAAATATCTTTCAATAGGCTTTATAATGAAATTGTTCAGAGAGAAAGAAATGTTAAGGATTTGTAAAAATATTTCACATCACTATAGAATGAAATGCATTTAAAAATTGACAGAAACTAAGTGTCATAAAAGGAAAAAAAAGAATGTGTTTTGGGTTCTAAAGGAAGAAAGGTTTAATTTTGGCATAAAAAATATGATAACCTATGAAAAAATAGGTGACTATTGTATTTAAGCATACATTTTGAAGAAGGACAAGGAGGATGACAAGAATGAGGAGATGAGGAAGAAGAAGAAAAGGAAGAGGAGGAGGAGAGGAGGAGAATGAGCTGGGGAAGGAAAACAAGGAGAAGGAGAAGAAGAAGGAAGGAAGAAAGACAAAGAAAGAAAGAAGGGAAGGAAGGAAGGAAGAAAAAGGGAGGGAAGGAAGGAAGGAAGAAAGGAAGAAGAAATTTTTGGAAAAAATCACAAGCTAAAGTAGGTGCAAAAGTCTGGATGATAAAGATTCAAGAGTTGGAACAAATTGATGTGATTATTATTATTATATGATGTAATATTATGATGATGATGATATTTTATTATCCAGCATTCATTAAGCTATTACGTTCCAGACACTGTTAAGTGCTGTAGATACAAAAAAGCTAAATGACAGTCTTTGATGTTAAGTAACCTACAATTTAATGAGAGACAAATGTGAACAACTATGTATAAACAAGTTATATAAAAGATAAACTGGAGGTGAACAATAAAAGGAAAGAAATAATATTAAGGGGGTTCAGGAAAGGTTTCTTGCAAAGGGTAGAATTTTAACTGAGAAATGGAAGAAACCAAAGAACTCAGGAGGTGGGGATGAGGAGGGACACTATGCCATCTGGCATCTATTGAATGAATTGGGGGTGTTTAGAAAGATTGTTGTCTTAAAGTACTATTGTATGTAAGAATTAGGTCTAAATGTTTGGGAACTGCAGATTAGCAGATTTCTGCTGGGTGTGAGAAAAAATAATTCCTTAACTATCATAGTTATCCAAATTACTAGAAAAACAAAAAAATGGAGGGAACTGGGTGTTATGTGTAAGGATAATATATTCATGTCCATCTATGGATTGGATTTAATGGCCTTGAGTATGCCTCTAGAATTCCATGGCATTTTAATTATATAAATAACTTTTTTGAAGAATATTTGGCAAATCTGCTTCTTGTAAAAGGATGATCTGTAATATTCAGTAGTAGGCAAGATTCATCTGATGAACAATTAAACATATCCAAATGTCCTCTTTAGTTTACACTGCTGCACAGTGAATAGATTATATGAGATTAATGTTGTCAAATTCAAATAGAAATGGGGCCATTATATCAAATGTAAGAATTACTCTATGCCACATGTTGATTTAGAAAGCCAAAAGTTAATATTATCTATGTACCATTATATTTTTATTTATTTTGCCAAATATTTTCCAATTACATTTTAATTTGGTTCAAACCATATTGGCGAGTATTTCATAGATTACATGGTTCATATCACTGGGTTAGATAATCTCTAAAGTCCTTAATATTTTATATTCTTAGATTCTTTCCAATTTAGAATCGTAGAACTTTATATAGGGCTCAAAAACACATCAAGATTTGGAGTAGTAATATTTCTTTATATTCAGTTTCCTTGCTAATTTTAACACCTATAGGATTTCTTTTCATGTTTTTTATCCTGTGTGGAAAGAAAGAAAGAGAAAGTAAGAAAAAAAGAAAATAGAAAAGAAAGAAAGAAAAGAAAGAAGGAAAGACAGAAAGAAGGAAGGAAGGAAGGAAGGAAGGAAGGAAGGAAGGAAGGGAAGGAGGAAGGAAGGAAGGAAGGAAGAAAAAAAGAAAGGAAGGAAAGAAGGAAAGGAAGAAAAGGAAGGGAGGGAGAGAGGGAAGAAAGAAAGGAAGGAAGAAGGAAGGAAGGAAGGAAGCAAGGAAGGAAGCAAGGAAGGAAGGGATAGACGGAGGGAAGGAGAGAGGAAGAAAGAAAAGCCTTAGGATATGATGAATTCTTATTCCTCTGCTATAAAGATCTAAATTGATCTTTTTATAAATAAATAAATAACAGTTTGCTTGAAAGGATACCTTTTTTACTCTGACCTCTAAATCTTGTGATTTCTTTCCTTTGATTCATACATTGCCATGTAGTCAGGTCAGTGGTGATCATTTTTCGAAGTATTGAAGTAGAATTGGGCCCAGGAGACCCACAGGAGATATATGATGAAAAGCATTTCAAATGTAGGAGCTAAGCTGTATATGCTAATTGGATGTTTGCTAGGAAGTTTGAACTGGAGTACGCCTGTTAAGGAGACGTAAATGTACAAGTGCCACCTGGCACGAGGGAAAGAATATCAAAGAACGGAGAAATAACATCAAGTTCAATATGGTGAGAGTAGGTGAAGGACTTTCAAATTGTTTGGGATTTTCTGGAAAGAAATTAAATTTAAAGAGGTGGATAAAGGTGGTAAGAAAGGATTGAGGGGAAGTTAGGCAAATGAAGGAGGGCCAAGAGCAGGGTCAACCGTAAGATAGCACCCGTGTATAATTCTGAATGATGTTGTTTGTTAGATGGCACAATAGAGAGTGCTCTGGGTCCCATGTTGGGTAGCCTTGAGTTCAAAATCCAGCCTCAGACACTTAGCTGTGTGACCCTGGACAAGATTCAAGTTTTGTTTGTTTTAGTTTTCTCATCTCTAAAAGGGAGATCATAAGAGCACCTACTTCCTAAAGTTGTGAAAAGAAATAATACTTGTAAAGTACTCTCTAATGCTTAAGGCACTATATAAATGCTAATTATTATTATTCCCTGAAAAGACCACCAGAACTGAGATTTTTCTGAATGTGCTCTGGACTATTCTTCGGCTATTAGTAGTGAATTAATGCTGATCAAACACTTCAATCATAAAGGATCTGAGTGATTCCATGTCTACCAACCTATGATTGAGAAAGAAAAACAGCTAACAGAAAGGCCCATCTCTCTGCTCTTTTTTGGCTCTTGGGTACTGTAGAAAGGAAGGGTTTGCAGGAGCTCTTTGGGGGTAACTGATGATCTCATTCAGCTATGGGGTGATGTCTTGTGTGACACCGCTGACTGTCCCCATGGACTTGATTAGTCAGAGGGAACTTTTACGTGATATATGCCACTGAGAGTTCTCAGCCTCCTTGGTCTGCATTTACAACTCCACAGCAGATGTGCTATGAAATCTGGGGTGTATCAAATGTCACTGTTCTTTCACTGAGACAACAGCAGAATTCACAATGAAGCTGATAATAAAGCTAAGACATATGAGGAGCTGCATGATAGAAACAAATACAGATATATCTGTGTTTCCATGTCATAGAGCCCAAGGGTATATTATATATGCATTTGTTGATGTAATAAATGGGGGAACATCGTGGTAGGAAAGCCACAGGTAGATGAAATAAAAACTACCGAAACTTTCTGATTTTCCCATTTTAGGAGAAAGTATTATTTTCCATTATTTCCAAGCTGAAATATAGGCTTGTGTAACTCACAACTCCTATTAGTAGCCACTGCTTTTATATTGTCTGGTTTGAGTCTAAGCTGATAAAGTTATATGATTGGACAGAAGTTTGAAATTCATACATGTCTCATGGGTTATGTAGGACCTGCCACAGGGAATATGCATACACTATTTTATAGATTATCCATACAGTGCCTTATGATATATGAACACCCTGCTTGATGGTATATGTACCAACTGCCTTTAAAAGATTTTCATACCATGCAAGTCTTACAGGGTATGTGTGATGTGTCTTATGGGACACGTACCTTGAATTATAGGGCATAAGTTCCCTTCATGAGGAGGTATGGATATGGCCTTCATAGCCTGCCTAAGGGACATGAACAAACTTCCTTATGAGATCCTGAGTGTATAAGCATCCTACTTTAGGAGATATATTTTATCAAACCTTCTCTCATGGATGTCACCAAAATTGACAATTAAAGCTGAACAGTTTTCATCTTAAACCAGGCCCTGGTTCCATTTCAGTCAAGGATGAAGGAAAGGGCTGAATGAAGATTCCTTAATCTCCTGAGTTTGGTTAGAATGAAAAAATAAAATCCCAAACCAAAAGACTGGAACAGAAAGAAAGAACAAACTCTTTTTCTATAGTTGCTTCAACTAATTATTTTAAGGCTTAATAATTTAGTAACAATTTTCTCTCCCGATAAGGAATCTGGTCAAGAGTAACTTGACCAGAGTTTGACGAAAGGCAGAATTTGTAATCTATAATACTCTCTGGTGCATGTCTCCCGAAGTCCCATGGCTCTACAAATTTCTTGTTGCTTACTAAAATGAATTACTAATCTATGCCATTCTATCATTACTTTTGCCTACCCCCCCAAAAAAATGAAACAACAAAAAAACTCAAAGGAAGTTTCTCCTGACACTTTAAATAGCACTTTATACATAATACCTTATTTGATCTTTAAACATTCCTATGAGGTGAATAGTAGAAATATTATTGCCTTCCTTTTACAATAAGTGAACTGAGACTGAGAATGAATGATTGAATGAAAAAAATGTATTAAATGCTTACCATGCATAGCATTGGTATATGCTAATATACTAAGCAATGGGCATATAATGCCAAAGGAGAGCTGTCAATAATCTCATATTCTAATAGAAAACACCTCAAAAAGGGAGTAACAGCCAGAAATATTGTCTTGATACTGGAAGTTATAGAAATGGAGAATGTGACAATAGGACCATCCATTGCCACTAAGTTTCCTGGAAGCCACAATAATATTAATTTGATTACATTTCTCAGAGTAAGAGTTGAAAAAAAGAAAGTGGTAATTGCAGTTCGGAAAATGGAAAATGATTTGAGGGGAGGGGCAGGTAGTGGGAATAGAAGGAAGCTGAAGATTCCTACTTCCAGAGATCACAGAGCTAAGTGACTGTGATTTTTGGTAGATGCTCCTTGTTGGTCCTCTATGGAGCAGCACAGGTCAAGGAAGCAATAGTAGCTAAAGGGCATAAAAATGAAAAGTATGTCCAAGGCCATAAGATTTTTAACTGTGACACTACACTACCCTTCCCAAATGGTGCATCTGTGAGAGTACCAACAACTCTGACTTCCAATACAACTGCACCATGACATAAAACTGCCCTTCACACAAACCTTTTCCTCAAACATTTTTTTCCTTTTTTGCCCCAGGTTAAAAAAAATCTTAGTTTTGGGGTCTGCTTCCCTCCTCTTTCTCCCTTCCAAAAACAAAGCAAGAGAGCACTTGGAATTTCCTTTAAGATCCTTATTAGTCCCAGTCTGACTTTTTTTTTAGGAATCTGGCTTAAATATAATGAATAATTTCATGGCAGTTCTGATCATGAATGGTGTGTGTGTGTGTGTGTGTGTGTGTGTGTGTGTGTGTGTATATATGTATATATATATATATATATATACATATATATATATATAGGAAAAGGAGGATTCAGGGTCTGGCATATAGCATTTGTTGAATAACTCCTGCTGGCAGCACTAGGCGTAGGAGTCAGAACAATTTGAGGGAACATGCAAACATGCTGGTGATTTCCCCCCTCATTTTTCCCTCCTTAAACTTTTCAGGGAGAGAACAGCAGTTTTTAAAATGACGTTCTTACTGGGCAGAAGCCAGAAACTAGATCATGCACATTTTACCTTGGGTCACATCTGGAGCAGAATAGTCTGACATTGTCTCATTAAATAAAGTTATTCCAAGGTTCAAATTTATCTACCACGACATTGGTGTATAAGGGGGAAATAACACATTGAAACCCATAGATTTTCCCACAGCAACCCCAAAACTTTGGAGCATTTTTTTAGAATAAATAAGAAATAAATAAGCTGTTTCATTAGAGTTGCATTTCCAGGCTGAGCATCAGGTCATTTTTGTGTTTTGGATTTTTAAAGACTCATTTAGAATGATCTCAATGTCAAGACAAGTAGTGTAGTAACACACCCACCCACCCAACCACCCACACCCACACCCACCCACCCACCCCCACACACACACACACACACACACACAGACAATCCTCTACCCACCTTCCCTCCCTTCCAAGAATATATTGGGAATACATTCAAATGAATGTCTCTTTTTCTACTAGGCTATGCTATTGTAATCATGGTCTTTTATACTTACATAACCTCAAATTTTCTTTAGCAAGATACTATGATTTTTACAATAATCTCATGAAGGGAAGGAGGAGAGAGTAAATATTTTTAATCATCCAGTATGTATCACACAATATGTCAAGTGTTTTTCAAATATATATATTTTTTGTTCTTCACAAGAATCCTGTGAGGTAAGTACTATGATTCCCATTTTAGAGGTAAAAAACTGAGATAGAGGTTAAATGATTTGCTCAGAGTCATATCAGTAGTAAGTGGCAGAGGCTGGATTTCAACCCAGGATTTGCTGACTCTAAGCCCTCTTGTTTTACCTGTTGCCTGATTTAGGTAGGTCAACAAGCATAATATTTGAGAGGTGGAAGGGATGATAAAAACCACCTGGTCCATTCCCTTAGTCTTGTGAAGATACCTAAGCTGAAAGAGGGAGAGGGTTGTGGCCAACTTGACAAAAGCAGATTAGAACAGTGCCTCCACTCTCATTTCCTGCCTAGTATCTTTTCCATCAGATCATTTATCACCCACATAGTTGTCTATCAACTACATGGATCAAGTATCAATATGCCATGTTAATATGCTGAATACCTGGGGTCTCTCAGTCATGGTATCTACTTCTACACACTTAGAAGCATTCACAACCATCTGTCAAGTCTAGAAACATTTCTTCATTGTTTACAATGTCCCAGGCTTGGAATAAGCAAGTTTTAGTGAATGGCCTGAGGATGAGAGTAGATCAGAAATTTGATCAAAATCACACAGCTAGTAAGTATGACACGTAAAATCTGAACATAGGTGAGGTATACTAATAATTATTGGTAAGTCATGGGCTAATACTCAGTTTTAAATTTCTCCTAGTCCCTAATTAACTAGACTTAAGAAGTTTTGTACCATATTCTGCAACGTAGAAATATGTGTGGAATAATTTTACATATGTTATGTATCTATAATATCTATGTAGCAATAATATACATGTTATATGTAAAATATAATACATGATATATAAATTAATATAAATATAATCTACATGAATATACATATGTACACACACACACATACATATATG
Organism: Myrmecobius fasciatus; assembly: GCA_023553655.1. NCBI lineage: Eukaryota > Metazoa > Chordata > Mammalia > Dasyuromorphia > Myrmecobiidae > Myrmecobius > Myrmecobius fasciatus. Next base: position 125,111 of record JAJPUD010002996.1, read on the forward strand.
TATATATATATATATACATATTTGTATATTTGTGTCTAATGGTAGCCTTCTCTAGGGTGGAAGAAGGGAGTTAAGGGAAAAAATTTAAAAATTTAAAAATTTAAAATTTGCACAATAATTATTACCTATTTAAAAGGAATAACAAGTTGTACATAATAGAGTTGCAGTTTCATGTACAATCACCTTTTAAAATTATGCTATAATATGGAAATGTTTGTTTTATTTTGAAAACTAAAAATTAAATAAATAAAACCCACAAATTTTTCACAGTGTAATTTAAAATTTTTCAATGCTTTTTGTCAATCAATAAACATTTATTAAGTGCCTACATTGCTTCAGGCACTATGTTAAGTACTAGGAATACAAAAAAAGGCAAAGGACAATAAGTTCCCTTAAAAAGCTTATAGTCTAATGCTAGAGAAAACAGGCAAAAACAAATACACGAAGCAAGCTATACATACATACATACATACATACATATATATATATATATATAGGGAAAATAGCAAATAATTAAGATGGCACTGGAATTAAGAAGGGATAGGAAGGCTTCCTCTGGAAGGCAAGATTTTTGGGGGGGATTAAAAGGAAACCAGAGAGGTCAGTAATTCAACGTTGTGGAGGGAGAATGCTCCAGTAATGGGGGATAGCCACAGAAAATCCATGGATCTGAGAGGTGGCATTTCTTGTTCATAGAATATTCAGGAGGCCAGTATTTCTGGATGGAAAAAATACATGTTGGGATGTTCGGGAATAATATGTAAGTAGACTGAAAAGGTAGGAAGAAATGAGATCAAAATAGTCTTTAAGTGCCAAACAGAATATTGTGTATTTATTCCTGTAGACAATGGGAAGCCATAAGAGTTTATTGAGTAGGGGGTAAAATGATTGGATCTGTTCTTCATGAAAATCACTTTAGGGCCTAAACCACCGGCAGGCTATTACAGTAATTGAGGCATAAGGTGATAAAGACCTGTACTAGAGTGGCAACAGTGCCAGAGGAGAGAAGGAGATATGTGAGTGATATTGCACAAGTCTTGGCAACAGCTTGGATATGAAAGATGAGAGAGAATGAGAAATTCAGGATGATTCCTACTTAGTGAGTCTGAGGGATTGGAGGGATGGTATTGTCATATGCAGTAATAGGATAGATAGTGAGGGAATTTTGAGAAAAGATAATGAGTTATGGACATGCAGTTTGTGGTGTCTGGTAAAAATAATTGGAGATATGAGATTAGGAGTTAATAAAGACATTGAGACAGTAAGAGTAGATTTGAAAATCATCTGCATAGAGATGGCAATAATATTCATGGGATCTGAAGAAATCATCAAGTGAAGTAACATAGAGAGAGAAGAGAAAAGAAAGAAGACATTCAGAAAAGAACCTGAAGGACACTTACGGTTAGAAGGCAGGATTGGAGGAGGATTCAGCAAAGGAGACAGAGAAGGGTGGTCAGATAGGGAAGATGAAAATGAGAAAGAGAAAGAAAGGTATTCCAAAAACCTAGGAAAAAGAAAGTGTAAGAGAAGAAAGCTGCCAAGAAATCAAGGAGAATGAAGATTGAAAAAAACCCACTAGAATTGGCAATCAAGAAATCATTAGTAAGTTTGGAAAGAACATTTTCAGTGGAATGATAAGGTTGAAAGCCAATTGTATGGGATTTAAAAAAAAAGCGAGAAGAGAGAGTGGAAACACTATTGTAGTGGGCTTTTTGAGGCATTTAAGTAGGAAGATAAGTAATGGAAGGATCAACTAAGGGTTGCCTGATTTTGATTGTTTGAAAGAGAGTGACTGAAAATAAGTGAAATAGTGAAGGTGACAAGTGAGTCAATCTGTTGTAGAAGGGGTGAAATGGGATCATTTAAACAAGTAGATGGATTTACCTTGGCAAGCAGAAAGGCCACCTCATCTCGGGAGACAGGACTGAAGAAGGAGATAGTAGTAGAAAACAACTGAGTAATAGGAGTCAAGGAAGGGAAAAAAAGACAGTTCATACTGTCTCATTTTATTTTTTACTTTATGGTATAAAGCAAGGTCAGAGAGTAGAGAGAGAGGGAACCATTGCAAGTTTGAGCAGGGTTGAGCTGCTGTGGAGAATGTGATAGTGAGTTTATTAGAGATATAATAGGACCATCTAGTAGAAATGAGAACCCAATTAAGTTTTTGAAACAAATTTGCAGTGGACTAAGTCAAAATGATTGTGTAATTTTCTCCACTTTTAATCATCAGCGATGCAATTTAGTAAACATTTATTAACACCTACTTTGTGCCAGACATTGTGCAAAGCATGTATGGAGACACAAATGCAGTGATTGGTGGGAGTGATCCAATGCTGAGAGTTAGTTCTTTATAATCAGTGATATGATAAAAGACCTAGAGATTAAATAAAAGAGGGTAGTGTTGAATTGGTTCATCAAGCAGCCAAGAGAGAAAGAGGCTAGTTCAAGGGACATGGCCATGGGAGAGATCTGAATGGTCATGGTAAATAAAATATTCAGGATTCTACTATTTTTATAAGCTATCTTAAATATATAATTTGAACTTAAATTAATAACAGTAGTCATGTGTTTATATTGAATTTTAAGGTTTGCAAAGCCCCTTCTTTCCCACAAACCAACCAGTTTCCTTGTGAGGTATATTGTTCAAAGATACTTATTATCTCTTTTAAGATAAAGAGACTAGTTCAAAGAGAGCAATTTGTCCACAGTGATAGTCCTGTCCATGCCGCAGAGTGTACCTGTCTCCACAGGTGGCATGTATAAGTTCGAGTCTCCCTTCCACTCCTTATAGTGAACTGAGTAAAAAAAAAAATCTATTTTGACAAATGCAATGGGGAGGCAAAGGCAGAAGAGGAAAGCATCAGGCCAGTTTTTACATTTCTAATCCAGAGATGATTCCATTAAAAAAAAAAAAAAAAAGACAGAAAGAAGAGGAAAAAGGAAGATACTTCTCAACTGGCCAGAAGTTTCATTGCTGTTAATTTTTCAGGAAATGGTTTTTGAACATATTAGAAAACTTGGCACTGCTATTGACACAAACTTCAGTATTCTATGTAGCACATTTTTCTCACTCCTTTTAAAACTTTTCCCCCGTTCCCTCCCTTCTTTCTTTCCCTTCCTCCCTTCTTTCCTTCCCTTCCTTCCTTCCTTCCTCCCTCCCTCCCTCCCTCCTTCTCTCCCTTTCTTCCTTCCTTTCTCCTTCCTTCTTTCCTCCCTTCCTTCCTTCCTTCCTGCCTCCCTCCCTTCCTTCCTTCCTTCCTTCCTTTCTTCCTTCCTTCCTTTCTCCTTCCTTCCTTCCTCCTTCCCTCCCTCCCTTCCTTCTTTCCTTCCTTTCTTCCTTCCTTTCTTCCTTCCTTCTTTCCTTCCTTCCTTCTTCCTTCCTTGCTTCCTTCCTTCCTTCCTCCCTTCCTTCCTTCTTTTCTTCTTTCCTTCCTTCCTCAAGTATTTTTTCCTGTTGCCTATTATATGTAATTATTAACATGAATTGGAGTGGAGGCTAAATAGTTCAATGGATGATATAGATAGAAGTTAGGAAAAATTGACTTAAAGTCCTGCTTAAGGCACTTACTACTAGTTACTGTGTGATATCAGATAAGTCACTTCTCTCAGTTTCAGTTTCCTCATCTGTGCAATGAGGGGAATGACTCCTCAACCTCACTGTCCTTATCTAGTTCTAAATCTCTGATATTCTAATGTTTTTTTCAAGTAGATACTCCCATTAGGAACAGTTTTAAGATTAATCCCTCATTTCTATGAGCCACTGAGCAGTCACAGAAGCTGTAACTTCAGCTAAATCCCTACCACTGAAAAGATGTACATGCATATGATGCTGAGGCATTAAATGGCACCAGCCTATTAGTTTTTGTACTATCTCAGAAAGCCTGGAAGCATTCAGCATCCCCATTTAGAATGCAAAAAAGTGTGATAAGAATTTTGAGGAATAATTGTTGAGCTTGAGTAAAAATTAAAGAATGAGGCTTTCTGAAGGGGCTGTATTTTAGTCAGCTTGGTGGCACCTGGAGAGCAGAGAGTGACATTGTACACTGGACTTGGGAACTACAAATCTGAGCCTGCTGTTTTTGCTCTCTAGTTAATGGTCCAGAAAAGGCCGCACAGTTTAATCTTTGTATGGGAAGTGGTCACCAGCTTAGCTGCAGGGGGAAAGGCAGTAGTGGCAGCAGGAGCCAATGTCTCAGCAGTGATCTACTATATATTTGTAGGCATAGGACTCCTACCTGGAAGTTAGCAGAAAAAAAGAAGCATCTTTCCTTTAAAGGAGGGGAAAAGAAAGAAAAAAAAAAAAGAAATCATGCCATAGTGAAAAGCTGATGAGAAATTCCAATTACACAGAGAGACTTCTACCAGTCTATGCTATTGCTGTCGTTAGGGAACTTTGAGAGATGTTGTTGGGGAGGATTCTTCATGAAAACTGTGGGTACATGGACTATGTAGATTTGAAAATGTCTCTTTTTGCCTCCAAGGTTCAATCATACCAGGTATGTCCTTTTACTAAGCTGAATACATGATAAAGAGCGAGTTGTTCAAAAGTCACCTGGAGTCAGAAAATGTTTGCTCTTTTCCTTGAGTCACAGCCATCTCTCATTATCTTTTTTTTTTTTTTTTTTGGTCCAATTCTTCCCTCTGACATGCATTTCCTTCCCTCCTTTACCTTTCTATTTCTATCCACTTTAAATCTCCCAATTTCTCTTCCTCCCTAGTTGCCTTTTTTATACTCTTTTCTCTGCTCCCTTAACTCTCACTAATCTCATTTTATCTCCCTCCACTCTTCCATTTTTTCAAATTATCTCCCTATCACCTTCTTTTCTTTTTTTTCAACTCTCTTCCTTTTTTATTCCTTCCCATTTTCCTTTTATTCTTTTTTGTTCTCCCTTTTTGTCTTCCATGCTCTCTTTTCTATCTTCTCTTTTCACTCCTTTTCCTCTCCTTCCTCTTTGCATCCTTCCTTCCTTCCTTCCTTCCTTCCTTCCTTCCTTCCTTCCTTCCTTCCTTCCTTCCTTCCTTCCTTCCTTTCTTCTTTCCTTCCTTCCTTCCTTTCTTCTTTCCTTCCTTCCTTCCTTCCTTCTTTCCTTCCTTCCTTCCTTCCTTCCTTTTCCTGTCCCTGCCTTCCTCTCTCCTTTACAGTTTCCCCATGCTCCTGCATTTGCTTTTTTTTCTGTCATTGCATCACTGGAAAATATCAAGGGAAATGGTGAAGAAGCAGTTGGCTAGGCTTCCTCTTTACAGCAAGGGACTAAGATCTCCATGAAATACGTCCAGCCAGTGGATTGCCAAACTAAAATCTTCAATTTGGACCCCCTGCTTGTTACAAATTCCCATTTACAGGAGCCCACCTATAGTGTTCTCATCTAAACTGGCCTTGTCTTAGATTAAGACATTTGGTATGGGTGCATAACTGACTCTGCACTTATGCACAATTACACACACACACACACACACACACACACACACACACATTTTGTAGATTATACCTAGCACAAGAGGCCCTATGTGTAACAGTAATAAGTGTCTAAAACTCCTTTTTTATTTCTTTGTAGTTGTTACCCCAGTGACCTCCCTGCTTTCCTTTTTTATCTCTCGGGGTGAATATCTCATGGAGAATATGATTTGCTGTAATATAAATCACCCCAGCAGATAAAAAGAAGAGTCTTCTGTGTCCATTACTTAACTTGTATCCTTTTCTAAGTGGCTTATTTCATAGCTAACTTAAGTGGAAACCAGTCTGTGCCTCAGTATTTCTTCCCCACTTAATAAAATACATCGTCAGATTGTCATTCTCTGGCTATTTCTGTTATTTCGGTTTTCTCAATTTTAAAATGAAGTAATAGGAATAGGTGTTCTACAATTTTTTCTACAAGTGCTAACATTTTGTTTTCTAAGATCCCTTCTAGCTATACAATCCTAATTCTTTATTCTAACATTTTTTATTCTAGGACCCCTTCCAGTTCTGATTTTCTTTCTTTTTAAAAATATTTCATTCTTTTTTCAATTTTTATTTTTTATTAATTTTTTTTATTTTTCAAAACATGTGCATGGATAATTTTTTGACATTAACCCTTACAAAACCTTGTGTTCTAATTCCCCCCTTCTCCCACTTCCTCCCCTAGATGGCAAATACTCCAATATATGTTAAACATGGTAGAAATATATATTAAATCCAATATATGCATGCACATTTATACAATTATCTTGCTGCACAAGAAAAATCAAATCAAACCAGAAAAGAAAATGAGAAAGAAAATAAAATGGAAACAATAACAAAAAGAATGACAATGCTTTGTTGTGAACCACACTCAGTTCTCACAGTTCTCTCTCTGGTTGTAGATTGTTCTCTTCATCACAAGATCAATGGCCAGTTCTGATTTTCTATGTTATATATTTGAAGATTTTGCATTTAAATACTTTTCATCTTTGAAAGTTTCTGCTCAGAGTTCTAAAATTCTGCCTCTGACATTCTATTTTCTATGGTCACTTCTAGTTTTAACATTGCATTCTTAGTCATTCAAATTTACAATGAGCTCATTTTAAGGACTAAATAAATCCAGTGCAATAAAGAACTTTACTTCTTACTCATAGGAAGGCATTTATTTAATTGTGTGTTTAATTATTACTATTCATCAGTTGAAAGATATTTTAAAAATAAGACAGAACAAAGGTACATAAATAATTATGCAATAGAAAAAAAGTCACATTGTCAAAAACAAAAAGTAATGTCTATAGTGGGGATTAACATTTTAAGAACTACCCCCTCAATGAGTAACAAATCTCAGCACCTCTGCTGAAGGCCACTTCCCAAGAACTGGAAAAAAAAAAGATTTTTTTCTTTGAGTTGTGTAGGAGTTAAAATTATTTCTTATTCCCCTTGCCTGCCTCCCTTCTCTCCCCCCTCTCCCCCCAAAAAGGAACCCAGTTATTATGGAGTATTCCTGAAATATAAATACAAATCACAACCATCACAATAATACTAATTACAGTGAAATGTATAAATCTTTACAGCTTTGTAAGGAGGCTGAAGAAAGGGAGCAGCCTATGAAAACATACTTCAAAAAGCTATTACATCTAAATTGCTTTAACTATATTCAACTACTTAATTTTTTTTCCTAAAAGCTCAATCAGTAGAGTCCTTCAACATACAGAACTAGAGGTTTGAGATTCACAAGAATCATCCTTAAATACAGGCTGACTCTATACCTGTAGATTACTTGGATAATTGAGGTGAAATAACACTTATTGGCTATAATTGCCACAAGTACTTTAGGCAAGCAACTTTATTTTATTTTGTTTGATTTAAATTATAAGATCTCATATCCATGTGTATTATTGATCTGAACTATACTGACAATTTTAGTACAAATAACATCTCACTTTTATGCATGGTATCATACTTTGCAAAGTGCTTTAGCTACAGTATCTTATTCAGTCCTCATAACAACCCTTTGAAGTAGGGGTTATTATTACCTGTATTTTACAAGAGTGAAGTGAAGCTCATAGAGGCTAACTGACTTGTTCAGGGTTATGCAAGTGGGATTGGATCCTAGTTCTTTCTGAGTCTGATTCAAGCCCTGAGTTTATTGTGCCTTACTGTCTTTTGAAACTAATTGATAAATAAGTTGTGATAGAAAATCTTTGTGATAGAATACTATTATGCTGTAAAAAGTGATGAGGTGGTTGATTTTAGAAAAACATGAAAATATTTGCCTGAAATAATGAATAGCAATATCATTTAAAGCATATTATTCAAAGAATAATTGTGAATGACCAAGTTATTCTGAGTGCTATAAATATTTAAATCAATTACAAAGAACCAATGAAAGATGCTATCTACTTCCAGAGGAAGAACAGATAAATAAAAGTATGCATATAATAGTTTGTTATGTATTTATATATTTTATCAAATTATGGTTTTCTCTAGTATGGAATGAAGAAGGAGAGAGAGACAGCTTGGAATTTAAAATGCAAAATATTTTTCTTCATTTTCATCAATTCTAATTTTATTTATTTAATATTTCCCCGTTTTTACATTCACAACAATTTTTTTCTTGTTTTTAAGATTTCCGAGTTCAGATTCTCTCCCTTATCCTCAACCAAAATTAAAAAAACTGCATATGGAGTTAAGTAAAATATTTCCATAAAAGTCAAGTTGTGAAAGAAAACATAGATCTCCCATCTTAATGAAAATAAAAACTGTTAAGAAAAATTAAGTTCAAAATAAAGAGAGAGATAGAGACATAGAGAATGCTTTGATCTGTATTCATACTCAAACAGTTCCTTCTCTGAGTATGAATAGTATTTTTCATCATAAATCCTTCAGACTAATTATGGATAATTACAGTACTGAAAATAACAAAGTAATTTACAGCTGGTCATCCCAGAACATTACTATTACTTTGTGTACAATATGGAGGATTTCCAAGGTTTTGTTGTTGTTGTTGTTGTTTTCCCTGAGAACCTCCTGCTCATCATGTCCCAGAGAACAATAATATTCTATCAGAGAAACTTGCTTCAAAAATGTTTTTACAATTATTATTGCTAATTGTATTTTCCCCCATTAATCCTCTCTCTCCTTACACCAAAATCCTCCTCAAAAGTGTTTTGCTACTGACAACGCCCTCCCCCACAATGCTCTCTCTTTTATAAATCCCCTTCCTATATCCTATTCCCCTCCTATTTTCCTGCAGGGTAACATAGATTTCTATACCCCTATTGAGTATATATGTTATTTCCTATTTGAGTCAATTCTGATGAAAATAAGGGTGCAGATAATTTGCACCATTCCACTTCTTCCTTTCCCTTTCTTGGAGTATATTCCTGTCTCACCTTTTAATTTCATCATTTCTTAAAAAAGATATTATCCCTTTATATGCAACTCATACCTGCATCCTTTGTCTATATAAACTCCTTCTAACTGCCATTATAATGAGAATGTTCTAATGAGTTACCAGTGTCATCCTCTCATATAGGAATATAAACCTTATTAATTCCCTTATGATATTACTTTCCTGATTACCTCCTTATGACCATCATAACAGGTCAATATTCATTCATTAAGCAGTATGTGAAAGGTAAAAGGAAACCAATCCTGTCCTTAAAGAGTTTACAATTTACTTACTTGGGAAAGAGATAGAGGATCCAACACAAGTAACTAAACAAATAAGCACAATATAAATTGAGAAGGAAGAGAGTATTAATAATTTGGAAGATCTAGAATGACTTCCTAAGGAGGATGGTGCATGAGTTGAGCCTTGAAGGAAACTAATACTAAGGAAGGATAGAGGTGAAAAAGAAGACATTCCAATTAGGATCAGCATATGAAAAGGCATGTAAGTTCACATCAATTTTAGGCAATAGCAAATTTGTCATTTTGGCTAAACATAGAGTTAGTTCATGAAGGGAAATGATTTTGGATATATCTGAAAAGTCAATCTGGAGATGAAATATGAAGAGATTTATATACCAAACTGAAGAGTTTGTATTTTTTTTCATAGAAGTTATAGGGAACTACAGCTACTTTCTTTAGCAAGGTCATGGGATAGTGTGGGCAGCTATGTGGCACAAATGATTAGAGCACTGAACCTGTAGTGAAGAAGAATCATTTTTTATGAGTTGATGTCCAGTCCCAGACACTGGTTTCATGACCTTGGACAAGTTAACCCTGTTTTTCATCTGTAAAATGATCTAGATAAGGAGGGAAATTATTTTAATATCTTTGCCAAAAAAAGTAGAATGATAAAGAACTGGACATGACAAAAAATAACTCAAAACAAGAATGTGATAGTAAGACATGCGTTGCTACTATATTTTTACAACTTTTAGAAGGGCAAAATGGAGAGAGGGTAGACTAGATGAATGTAGTTCACTCATATCTATAAGATTTACAAAGTAGATACAAAAGGAAAAAAAAACATATTGGAGGGACTAGCGAGGAAACAGGCATTCTGATGTTGATGGAACTGTGAATGAGTACAATACTTCCAGAAAGTAATTTGAAATTAAACATATAAAATTATTTTAAAAATGTGTGACCTTTGACCTAACTCTTGTAATCTTATAACCAAAATAGGTCAAAAAAAGAAAAAAGTCTTTATGTACCAAAATATTTAGAGCATATATTTTTGGTGCCCCAAAACTGTAAATCAAATGGATGGTCATCAACTGAAGAATGAACCAAATGAACCATTTACAAGATGATATTAATATTATAAAATGAACAATTTTGATGCATCTTTATAAACTTATGAAGAATGAAATAAGAAGATAAAAGAGAACAAGTTATTCAATGACATTATTGTAAAAACAAACAACTTTCTAACTTATTAGAACCATGATCAGAAAATGACCATTTATGATCATAATGCTTACCATGAAACATGTTATCCACTACAAAGACACTTATGGGTACAGAATATGATATATAATTTTGTGGCCAATCATTGGTTAAATTTGTTGTGCTTGACAATCCACATGTGTTATAATAAATTCACTTTCTTTCCTTCTTTCCCTCAGAGTATTAAGGGTATACCACAAATATAAAATTTTTCATATACTTTCAGAGGAAATCACTATTATTAGTTTTATTGAATTGTTTTACTTTGTTATTAAAGGATTTTTAGATAGTAGGAGTAATATGTAATTGTTTTTAATGTCAAAACAAGATATACCAATGAAACTTTTTAAAACAATGATTAATCACATAAAAGGTAGTCCAAATGAAACTTCGCTTTTCACTCTGATGAATTGTCACTGGTAAATTTAACCTTTATTTGAATACTTGCACATATAAAAAAACTTATGACAAACCCTTTTACATCCATGAACTCCATTCCCATTTAATTTTCCTTGTGTGTGTGACTTTTATTTTTATTAAAAGTCAGGGCATAGCTAAGGTGGCAGAGAACAGTAAGTAACTAACCTGAGATCTTCCAACACCCTCCAAATACCTTAAATAATGTCATAAAACAAAATCTAGAATAACAGATCCCCTAAAAGGATGGGTTGAAATAATATTCCAGTCAAAGACATCTTAGAAAGTTAGCAGGAAAGACCTATTTTTTTGTGGGAGAGAATGGAATACAATCCCATACAGGACATGCCAGTGCAAATGGACTTCTAGCAAACCAGGAGCAGCCTTTGCAAGTCACTGAATCACCCGTGCCAGTAGCTGCTTCCAGAGTTCTCAATGCACAGACAGTAGGGAAAGTGAAACAAGTGGTCAGAAGGAGTCTCTTTGTTATCACTGAGCCAGGACTCTGTTGCTCTGCTCATAGTTGGATCCAGGTTGCACTCCCAGGTGATAATTTCAGGGAGATGAGTAGCACTAAGACACCAGAACTTGAGGACACAGTGATACAGGAACTTTCCTCACAGTCCTAGGGTAAAAAAAGATTCATTTTCAGATCAAATCAGAGGCCAGAAGTGTAGTGAACACCTCTCCTTAGATGATATGATACCATCTTGGGGGAATTGAAACATTACAGGTCCCTAGAAGTATCTCTAAAAAACCTCCTGAAACTTAGGACACTGCACTTTTCACCCTGGAAGAAGAACCCTATTTTTTTGATAAAAGCTTTTTATTTTCAAAATACATGTACAGATAGTATTCATGATTTACCCTTAAAAAACCTTGTGCTCCAAATTTTTCTCCCTTCTTTCCCCCCATCTCCCGTCCTTAGACAGCAAGCAATTCAATATAGGTTAAACATATGCAATTCTTTTTTTTTTTATTTTTATTTTATTTGCATAACATATGTGTGGGTAATTCTTCAACAATAACCCTTACATAGCTTTCCATTACAAGTTTTTCCCCCCAACTCCCCACCCCTCCCCTAGATGGCAGGATATCCACTACATGTTAATTATGTTAAAATATTGGCAAATCGAATATATGTATACATATTTCCAAACTTATCATTGGTGTGCAAGAAAAATCTTATCTACACAAATGAACATATGCAATTCTTCTAAGCATATTCCCACATTTATCACACTGCACAGGAAAAAAAATCAAATCACAAAAGGGGAAAAAATGAGAAAAAAGGAATCAAACAATTGCAAAAAAATTAAAATCCTATGTTGTGATCAACATTCAGTCCCCAAAATTGTCTTTCTTAGAAGCCAGTCAAGAACTAGGCTGGAAAAATGAACAAACAGAAAAAAATTCTGACCATAGCAAGTTACTATGATGACAAGGAAGATTAGAACACACCCAGAAGAAGAAAACAAAACCAGAGTTCCTATATACAAAACCTTCAAGAAAAGATATGAATTGTGTTTAGGACATGGAAGAGCTCAAAAAGGATTTTGAAAATAAAATAAAAGAGAAAGAAGAAAAAATGGGAAGAGAAATGAGAGTGATACAAGGAAATCATGAAAAATGAAAAAAAAAACATTCATTACAACATGAAAAAAGACATACACAAATGTTGAAGCAAATGACACTTTAAAACAAACAAACAAAAAGACTAGGCTAAATGGTAAAAGAAATACAAAATAAACAAAAAAGGAGTAATGCTTTAAAAAAGAAAAATTGGATAAATGAAAAAAGAAACATAAAATTAACTAAAGAAACTAACAAACAAAATTCTTAGAATTGGCCAAATGCAAAAGAAGGTACAAAAAATCATTGAAAAAAAATCCTTAAAAATTTAACTTGAACAGATGGAAGATAATTATGAGAAATCAAAACAAAAACAAAAAAATGAAAAAAATAGAAGACAATGTGATTTTTCTCATTGGAAAAACAACTGACCTGGAACATAAATCTTGGAGATATAATTTAAGATTTACTGGATTACCCGAAAGCCATGATCAAAAAAAGAGTCTAGACATTATCTCCCAACGAATGATTGAGGGAAACTTCCCTAATGTTATAGAAGCTTAGGGAAAATAGAAATTTCTTTTTTTTAAATTTTATTTTATTTGCATAACATATGTGTGGGTAATTCTTCAACAATAACTCTTACATAGCTTTCCGTTACAAATTTTTCCCCCCAACTCCCCACCCCTCCCCAAGATGGCAGGATATCCACTACATGTTAATTATGTTAAAATATTGGCAAATCGAATATATGTATACATATTTCCAAACTTATCATTGTTGTGCAAGAAAAATCTTATCTACACAAACGATATATCAGATAAAGGAAACACAATGTAAGCAAACATCAATCAAGGAGTATGAGAATGTTATGTTGTGGTCCACATTTCGCATCCCTCTCTCTGGGTGTATATGGCTTTCTTCAGTGAACAATTGCAGGTGGTTTGAAACATAGCATTGTTGAAGAGAGCCATGTCCATCAGAATTAATTGTCATATGGTACTGTTGTTGCCGTGTATAATGATCTCCTGGTTCTGCTCATTTCACTCAGCATCAGTTCATGTAAGTCTCTCCAGGCCTCTCTGAAATCATCTTGCTGGTCATTTCTTACAGAACAATAATATTCCATAATATTCATATACCATAATTTATTCATCCATTCTCCAATTGAAGGGCATCTATTCAATTTCCAGTTTCTAGCCACTACAAAAAGGGCTGCCACAAACATTCTTGCACATGTGGGGCCTTTTCCTTCCTTTATGATTTCTTTGGGATATAAGCCCAATAGAAATGCTGCTGGGTCAAAGGGTATGCACAGTTTGATAACTTTTTGAGCATAGCTCCAAATTGTTCTCCAGAATGGCTGTATCCGTTCACAGCTCCACCAACAATGCATCAGTGTCCCAGCCCTCCCACAACCCCTCCAACATTCATCATTAACTTTTCCTGTCATTTTAGCCAATCTGACAGGTGTGAAGTGGTATCTCAGGGTTGTCTTGATTTGCATTTCTCTGATCAACAGTGATTTGGAGCACCTTTTCATATGACTATAAATAGTTTTATTTTAACTTTCCTTACTGATAAATCTAGTCAGATGTTAACTCTTCTCAAAACTGTTCAGGAATGCCTATTGAATCATGAAATGAACATTGGCAGGAATCTTATGAGTCATTCATTCTAACTTGTACATAAAAGAATCCCCAAAGACAAGGAGAAATGTAACCTACTAGAGGAAGTCCATCTGTTACTCTGTAACTTCCTACCTTTTCATGACATTAAAAACAACAGATCTAATAATTCCTTTAACTCCCTTCTGATAATTAAATCTGAATATTATATCTATTCCATCCTGGAATTTTATTTTCTTAGGACTATACAGCATCAATTTCTTGAATAGATCATCAATGGATATAGACTTAAGGCCCTTCACCATTCTGGTATCCCCTTTCTGAACATTCTTTGGCTTATCATTGGCATAACATTATATATTATAATTGTCTGTTTAGAATTCTATTTCTTAAACTGGACTGTATATTCCATGAGGGAATGGAATATATCCTATAAACACTCAATTTGTAGCACAATTCTTTTCACAAAATAAGTGCTTAATAAGAGATGTGCTTATTTAGCATAATGAGTAATGTGCCAAGTTGGAAGTCATGAACATCTACATTCTAATTTTGTCTCAGTCATTTGCTAGCTGTGTCATCCTGGGCAAGTCACTTAACCTTCCTTGCTTTTAGTTTCTTAATTGGCAAAATGGTAATAATGTTAGGATCTTACAAGGGTATTGTTAGTTTCAAATGAAATAATTTATACAATGCATTTCACAAATGTTAAAGTGCTGGGTTATTTGTAGCTGTTAATTACTAGTATTAATAAATGTATTTTTAAAAATGAATTCATGATCCAACATTGACTTCCATTCCAAGGGTCACCAGAGTCAATCCCTTTCAACACATTCATCATTATTAGACAAAGTTGACTAATCATGTTCAGCCTGAATTGGGGGAGTTATCCCAACTCTTCTCCATGGAGCACATAGCTTAAAGCTAATTCAACTTATTTAGGCAGGGAAGGAATCACTATGTAAATCATTATCAGTGACAAGTTAAGCCTGAAGTGAAAAGCCGAATGTATGTTTTGTATATTTACCTCAGGCTCATTGTCTCCATGGAATAGCTTTTTAAGAAAGATGCAGATTGTCAGGTGGAAATTCAAATGTGAAGACAACATTCTTCTGAAGGTCTTCCTTATGGAATTCCTTATGGAATAGCCCAATGCCAATTCCCTAAACCATTCTGAAGTCCAGCCTGCCTTTTTCCTTGCCATTCTTACACAGAACTGAAACTGAAAATAGTTTTCAAACAAAATAGTAAAAATAACAAATATCCTTTTAGCTAAACAGAAGAAAATGGATTGATTGATTTTTTTCCTGTCATTTCATTAGCTCATGTATGAAAGAAACATCTGATTTTCAAATGACTTTAATACATTATCATGACATAGAGGTAACTCTGGATTCCTAAAAGTCCTACCAACATATACAAGTCTGCATGGTATTACCAAGCTGGAAAGACTAAGATGAAAGATCAAAAATATGCACACACACATATGTTTATGCACAAATATATTTTCTGGTCATAGTAATTCACAAATAATTTACTAAGCACAGAGAAATGGTGATTTGCATTGTAAAAACATAAGAACAGGGATTATTGATGATTTCATTATTTCTATTTGTAACTTTAGCAACTAGCACAGTGATTGGCATATAATAGATGGTTTAAACATAAATATTTATTTTTGAGTGTTTGATTAGTAGAAATACCCAGACTGATTAAATCATAGACACTTCAAGTATTGTAGAAAATATTGCCTATAGAAGTCAAATACTCATTTTAACTTAAGTAAACATGGCCTATCTTTATATATTAATCCAAAATATATTCAACAATTATGTGGAAAATCATAGAAATCTAGAGTTGGAAGAAATTTTAGAGGTTAGCTCCTCTAAGCCATACTCAGTATTCCCAACAAAGGATCAGTTAGATTTTATTTAAAGAACGGGATAGGAACTAAAAATAGGATGTTTTTGACTCCTTAGGCAATCCTTATCATATTGGCTAGCCCTAATTGTTGGGATGTGTGCATTTCTATATTGTTTAGAATTCTGCAGTCTTCCTTGTAACTTTCAACCTGTCAGCACCATGGCCAGTGGTATGAGTGAAACAGGAAGCTATGAGCTGAATTGGCATTTTAGCAAGAAGTAGTGTGGAGCTAAAAGTATTTGAAAATGAGCTGCTTTGGGCCACTACTGGAGGGATGGATGGTGTATGAGCTTAGAAAGGGTATTTAAGGAGGAAGAAAAGTGGACTTTGCTGCTGGCTATTAGAGACCAACTGCTTGAACTTTTGAAGCATTATAGTAGTTTGGCTTGCTTTCAGAGAGTTATTAAAACCCAGGTGGGAATTTGGGATTTAAGAAGGGCATGAATGCATTATTGTGATTTCTTAAAGCTTTCCTGACATTGGTCTATCTCTGTGTGTTTCTCCAAGCATTCCAGCCCTTGGAAAGTTTGTCAAAGAAGTTCTCTCTCTGTTTCTCTTTCTTTGGATATTATATGAAATGTGGTTATGCTTGGTACTTTCCACTTTTTTTAGGATTAGACCTTCTGTGTTAAGTAACTCTGATAATAAACCCTTCACAAGACACTTTAGGGCTATGGTGCCTCTAAAACCTGGAACCCATAGAACTTTGGCTTAGCTTGGTAACATCAGATGTTATATAATCACAGATCTTACTTCTATATGCTATGGCTAATCTGAACAATTTTTCTACTTGTCCAACATTTGAAGGAAGTGAGAATGTTTATTCTACCTCCCTCCCCTCTTATCTTCCTCTTCTCAAGGGTAAACAGCTTGGTTCCTTCAAATGATTAATCAATTTGTATTGAAACTGAAAGATACCTTAGAAGTAATATAGTTCAAGTGCTTCATATTACATATGAAAGATCATGCCCAGAGATGTTAAGTGTCTTAAATAAAGTTACACAGTAAATTAGAATTGAATTCAAGTTTTCTGATTATGAATTTGACATCTTATCATAACACTGTACCAGGCTGTGTCTGGAATATGTTTCGGGTTCTTTACATAGCCCAGTCATTCCCCTCTAGACAAATTCCAAATTATCAGTGATATTTGTAAAATTTTGTATTTGGTGCTAAATACAATATACTAAATGTTGTCTGACTAGGGGAAATACAACTACTATTACCTCTCACATTCTGGACATGATGACATTTAAAACAATGTTAGCTTTTTTGTATGCTAAATAATATTTTTTACATTGTACTAAATTCCTCATGTCTTCTTCATATAGGCCACAGTATAATTTAAATTCTAAATCTTATAGTTTAGTAGGAGTATTTTAAAAGGTTTATCAATTTTAAATTTACTTTTAGCTTCATTCAGTCCCTTGTGCCAATTACCTAGGATCTTTATGGATGAGAATTCTATTATCTGGTGTACTGGTCTCCTTGCTGTCTCCTGAAAAAAAGACACTCTATCTCCCAGTTCCAGATATTTTTACATGCCTAGAATGTTTTCCCTTCTCATCTCTGCCTTTAGTTTCCTTTAAGTCCAATGTAAAATCTTAATTTTTATAGGTAGTCTTTCTTGATCTCTCTTACTTATAAGGCCTTACTCTTTTTAATTATTTTGAATATATGTATATATACATATGTACATACATACATACAGAGAGAGAGAGAGAGAGAGAGAGAGAGAGAGAGAATGTCTGCATATAGTTTTGTGCAATTCATCTCCCTCAATACATGGTGAGCTCCTTGAAAGCTGAGATTATCTTTTGCCTTTTTTTGTATTCCCAGCACTGAGCACAGTGCCTGGAGCATAGTAGGTGCTTAATAAATATTTATTGACTGATTATTTGATAAGTGGCTACTAGACTTCAACAGAATGTCAAAGATATATAAGACATAAAAAAAGAACCTCTGATATATAGTCAGAATTTGATAAATGATTGCTAAACTGTATTAATTGAATCAAGAAAAAATGTATTGGAAAGAGGTGGACTATTTTAGTGCATTGGAATTATTCAAAGAAAATGTTAATTCTATGAACATTAAGCATCTATTTTCTCTAAAGAAGATTTATTTCTCTTCCTTCTTTTAGAAGTAAAAGTATACATAAAATATGGTGTGCTAGATAAATGATAAGAATGGTACTCATTAAGAGTTAAATCAATTATTTAATTTAATCTTCACAATAATTGGGGTGGGATTCTAATATGACAATCTTCATTTTATGGATTAGTAAAATGAGATTCCGAGAAATGCAGTGATTATCCAAGGTCTCAGGACTAAAAAGTGTTACAGCAAAAACTCAAACCCAGATTTTCTGATTCCAATGATACAATGATTGTCAGTGATCTAGTTACTATATCAGGAAATATTGCTGACATTTTCTTTGTTTGGTAATGAAGATTTGAATCTGAGAAAATGTAGATAATTTGCACAATGTTTTGTTCCCTTAAATGAAATCTTCTCACAGGATATAAGAATGTTTTGTAAGTTCTAAAGAGTTAGATCATTTATTATATCGTTTAGTTTTTAAAATTCTGTGCTCAAGAGAGGGTAAGTCACTTGATCAAAGGCACACAACTACTAATAAAGCATCTCTTAGTTCTCAATTAACTAGCTCCTACATCACATCACTTTTTTTCACAGAAAAACAACTTGCTTCATGATATTTTGATTTTTCACATTTTGTTGTACTGTGAAGTCTATGAATATATGAGCCATATTTCTATGTCTTTTCTCTGGGCTTTAGGTCCTTTAAAGACATCCAGGTGGCCACAGAGGATTATCAAGGGCATAATTATAGCCTGGTCTCTAGAGGAGCTTGGTTTTTAAATAGGAATAGCTTTCTCTCTTGATAGGGGGAGGCAGCAGGAGGGATTGTAATATACACAGAAGATTTTGAAGAATGTAACTTGAACCCCTGTGGTGTTTGACACTTTAAAGGCAAAAGCATTTTCCTCTTTTATGACTCTAAAATAAAATATCATTCCTAAAGTTTGAAGGGGTATCAGAAGCCATCTTGTCCAATCCATGCATCACATCCTGGCTCCAAATACAGAATGTAAGAATCTAGGGGCTGGAAGAGAAATAAAAAATGTCATGTACATGAGCAAGAATCCTTTCTACAATATTCTCAATGAATATGCATATAATTTTTTGCTCAACTCTTGAGATGGAAAGTTCACTCTTCTTCAAAGAAACCTACTCTACTTTCAACTTTAATTATGAGAAAGCTTTCGCTTTTATTGAACTTTTTTTTTTCTTTCAATGACCTTAACTTTTTGGTTCTAGGAACTTTATTTAAAACAAGATTTATTTCTCCTTGAGAGAAATAATCTTAAAGTATCCAAAGTCCATTACAACCCTACATTATCCAGGTTATTATTGTTGTTTAGTCATACCAATTGTATCTGATTCTCTGTAGCCCCACTTGATTTTGTTTGTTTGTTTGTTTTTGGCAAATATACTGGCGTGATTTGACTTTCTCCAGTTTATTTTACAGAAGAGGAACTGAGGCAAACAGGGCTAAATGACTTGTTCAGAGTCACATAGCCAGTAAGTATCTGAGGCCAGATTTGAACTCATGTCCTCCTGCAATCTATTCAATATGTTACCTAGCTTTCCAAGGTTAAATACTACCACTTTCTTCAATCAAACCTCACAGGTTATGATTTTCATCATATAAAGTTCTTGTTACCCAAATCAGGACAAGTTCAAAATTGTTGATGTTCCCAAAGGAAATATAGAGCTCAGGAATAAACCCAAGGCTTGAGATGTGGTCTGATGGTAGGGAACAATAGCATTATTATTTGTTATTTGAGGAAGCACACTTCTCTTACAGTGTTATGTTTGAATAGATCTTAATTTTATCCTATACATTTAATATGTTCCTCAACTGGAGGAATTTATCACATGATGGATTCATATTGAATTCACCAGTCCACTAAAACCTCCAGATGTTTAAAAATACTTTCTTAGGGGAAGCTGGTTGGCACAGTGGATAGAGCACCAGTCAGGAGGACCTGAGTTCAAATGTGGCCTCAGACACTTAACCTTTCCTGGCTATGTGACCCTAGGCAAGTCACTTAACCCCAATTGCCTCAGCAAAAAAAAAAAAAAAAAAAAAAAAAAAAAAAATACTTACTTAAAAGAAATGAATCCTAGAGAAAATACCTTTTGGGATACTTATAGTCCTATTTCCCCAGAGTCCTCACCTAGCAAAGATTGCTTAAACCATTGGTTTTGGAAGATTCTGTAACACTAGTCAATCTCAAATAGCTAATCTTTAACACATTCTTATTTTGTTTTCTTTGCTAATTAGATCTGTGTCCCTAATAAACTTTTCTATGTTGTGTTCCAGTGTTTTAGTATGTATATTCACTTATCCTCAAGGTTCCTCTGATGCTTTTCTTTATTGATTTAAAAAAAAACCTTTTAATCCAATAAGTCATTTGAAGACATGATGTGGATCAGCTGTTCCCTACCTCTTTTTGCCTTAGGAACCATTTTAATTCTTAAAAGTTATTTTTATTAAAAATATTGCATTATAAATTTAAAGTCTTTGGATTATTATGGAGATAATTTTGACATTGTAGACTAATTGAAAGAGTCTTAGATACTCATAAAGGTCCCCAGACAGAACTTTTGAAACCGCTGTCTTACACTGATACATTGTTGTGGAACTGTGAACGGATCCATTCTGGAGAGCAATTTGGAACTATGCTCAAAAAATTATCAAACCGTACATACCCTTTCACCCAGCACTTTCTACTGTTATCATATCCCAAAAAGATCTTAAAGGAGGGAAAGGGACCCACATGTGCAAAAGTGTTTGTGGCAGCCCTTTTTGTAGTGGCTAGAAACTGGAAACTGAATGGATGTCCATCAATTGGAGAGTGGCTGAATAAATTATAGTATATGAATGTTATGGAATATTATTGTTCTATAAGAAATGACCAATAAGATGATTTCAGAGAGGCCTGGAGAGACTTACATGAATTGATGCTGAGTGAAATGAGCAGAACCAGCAAACCATTATACATAGAAACAACATAGATATGATCAATTTTGATGGACATGGCTCTCTTCAACAATGAGATGATTCAAACCAGTTCCAATTGTTCAGTGATGAAGAAAGCCATATATATCCAGGGAGAGGCCTGTGGGATCTGAGTCTGGACCACAACGTAGCATTTCCATGCTTTCTGTTGATGTTTGCTTGCATTTTGTTTTCCTTCTCAGGTTGTTTTTTTTCTTTCTAGATCCAATTTTTCTCATTCAGCAAGATAATTGTACAAATATATATATATATTGACTTTGTCATATATTTTAACAGATTTAACATGTATTGGTCTGCCTGTCATCTAGGTGAGAGGGTGGGGGGAAGGAGGAAAAAATTTGGAACAGAAAGTTTTGCAAGGGTAAAAGGTTGAAAAATTACCCATGCATATGTTTTGGAAATAAAAAGCTTTTTTAAAAAAGAGAAAGAAAACACTGTCTTAGACTAAGAAATCAGGTTTTAATTCCAATCGATCAACTTTGTCTCTTGGTCATTCTAGTTCACTTTAAGAAGTGATAGCAATAATTTTTCTAGATGAGAGATAATACTACTAATAATAACTCATTTTTATAGTACTTCAAATTTTTATCAATATGGTAAACTTCCAATGTATTAAAAACTTCCCCATCCTTTCAATTTCGCTGGACTGTTATCATCATCATCATCATCATCATCATCATTATCATCATTATTTTCATCTTTAATATCATTGTTATTTGTATTATTATCATCAATAATATTATTTATGTCATCTTAATTATCATTATCAGTATTACTAATATAAGTAATAGTAGTAATATTGTGGTGTTAGTAGAAAAAATGTAATTCAGAATGTTTGCCTAAATAATACAGCTAGCAATGGTCAAAAGTGGGATTTTTGACTCAAATCAATTTATTCCAAAACATTTTTAAGCAATACAATAAAACTATTCTCTCCAGTGCCGTATCCAAATGGTCAGCTGAGTCAAAATAAGAGAAAATTACATTTTTTAAAAAAGAATGCTGCCATTTTAAAGTGTCAAGCATGCTGAATGCACATGGTAGAATAAGTACAAGGATTGTTGATGATTAAAATCTAAATATGGTTTTTGATGTACAATTCAAAGGAAAAATAACAAAACATACTGAAATGTGGGATGCACAAAATCAGGGCTTTTTCTCAATTCTTGATATTTTACTTTTTCTCTGTATATTTCCATATCCTCCAAGTAAGGATGCCAAGGATTTGTCCTTCCATTGTACTTTGTTTTCTTATATATGTGATATATAATTACCATATTCTACTGAATACCCAAACATGCACATACACATTGTCTTTTTTCAATTTCATAATTCTATGTTCTAATGTTCTATATTCTACTGTCTCTCCTAATTCCCATTTTACACATCCTAACATTCTATGATCTAGTCATCTTTCTAATTAAATTGTTCCATATTATCTATTCTAAAAGCCTATATTGTAAGGTCCCTTGCAGCACTAATATTCTGTAAGTCTGTATGTCTATATATATATATATATATATTTCTTTTTTAGTAATTATTTTTGGAACTCCAATATGCTGTTATTTCTCAAATTCATAGAAGTATTTGTTTACAAATCACTAATTCCATATTTGATATGAATAGGACAATGAAATTAATCTTCTGATTAAAATTCTATCAGCAATGGAATGATCTTTTGGTGGGATTTTGTAAGTCAGAGGGGAAAATTAATTCAACTTATAAAATTTTTATTCCCACTTAACTTTTCAGATAGCTCTATGGCATAAAATGAGGTAAGCACACGGTACATTGTCTAAATGGGACAGCTTTTCTCTTCCACTAGGTGACCCCTGATCTAGGTCACTGTTTCTGGAACACCTTCAGAGCATGAAATGGCAACTGATACATAACTAGAAATAGTAGGCATTAATATTGCATGAGTGCATTTTTTCTAGGTAAGAACTAATGAGATGAGCCCTCCTAAATTTGCTTTATTGTACCTGTCAGGGAATTGATCATTTCAAAAAGGGACAATTCCAGAGTTTTCTGACCAGCCCTGCAACTAATTCCAGGCTCTTTTCAGGACTCAATCTTTTTTACTGAATTTTGAAGAAATATAGTTAATTTGCTTCTCATCACAAAAATTACATGTCATAACTAAAAAGAAACTTTAAAAAACTGAATCTGATTTTATGGATAAGGGATTCTTTTTTTTTTTTTTTTCCACGGGGCCGGGGGAGCGGCGGCCCAGAGGGGGCAGCCTAGCAGACGCCCCAGGCGGAGTCGGAGCCCGGCGGTCCCCCGGCCTGTGACCACGGCCAGCAGCCAGACCATGGTGTCCACCCGCAGGGGCAGGAAGAACCAGAGAGTTAGGGGCCCACCTCTTTGCTCAGCCCAACCCAACCCAGCCCCGCCCTGTCCTGGATAAGGGATTCTTGATGAGGAAACTATCTCCAATGCAATCTAATTCAATTCAGTAAACATTTACTAATTATCTGTTATGTGTCAGACACTGTCTATGATAAGTACTAGTGATATAACTAATAAAAAGAAAAGACTCTTCTTATCTTCAATAAATTTATGGTCTAAAGAGAAGATAACACTGGCATTGAGTGGAGTTTGGTAGGCTATATCCCTTTCTTCTCATTAAAGAGAAGAGAAGGCTCAAGGAAATGGGTACAGTCAAGACTTAAGTTAGCAACATGGTAATGAGATTAGAATTGAAGATCTTAACATCTTGTTCTGTGGAGTTGTTAAAACAGCAAAAAACAAACAGGCAGAACATTGGATACTATTCAGTACTTAGCTGATACTAGTAATCTTAGATAATTGCTGGGGAATGCTAAGAAATTAAGTGATTCACCATAAGTCATTGAGGCAGGGGACTGAATCTCAAGTTAGCCAGAACCTACTACACTATAGTTGTCTCTCAAAAGAAAGAATTTGAAAACAAAGAATGTTAGAAGACAAAATGCTAAAACAGGGAAGCTTAACCTTCAGTTTTGTGAATTATCTATCTTTTTATCTTTCTGTCTGTGGGCATGACTGTCTATATATATATATATATATATATATATATGTATATATATTTACAAATATACATAAAGATGTATATGTATATATATACACACACATCACTATATATATAAGGATATATATGTGTATATATATATATATATATACATCCTTATATTTCAGTATACCTGATTTATTTTGTGACTTTGCTGTTGATATTGTTCAGTAGCTAGTTGTAAATGACTCTTTATGAATCCATTTGTCAGTGTCTTGAAAAAGATACCAGAGTGATTTGTTATTACCTTCTTTAGCTAATTTTACAACTACTAAGTGTCTGAGATCAAATTTAAACAAAGAGAGATGAGTCTTTCTAACTTCATGCCTGGCACTTTATTCACTGATTTACCTAACTGCCCTTGTGTTATCTTAGCAATGAATTTCATTTTATGAATTTATAAAAAAAATTGTAAAAATGAAGGGACCACAGGCTTCATCAGACTGCCAAAATGTTTAAAAAATCCCTACTTTGGGACTTAAGGAAACAAAGAACATAAAAATAATAAGCTGGCAAAGAACTACTAAGAACTGCCTTTTTAAAAAGCATTTGCAAGCTACTTTTCAAACATTATCTCAGTTAATTCTTAAAATAACTCTGTAATTTGTGTAAATCCTATAGGAATTGCTATTCTCACTTTAAGGAAAGGAAAATTTAGACAGAGAAATATGAAGTGACCTGTCCTTAGTCACATAGTAAATAAGTCTCCAAGGTATTGAATTCAGCTGAGTATATTCAGCCTCTGTGAATAAGATTCCACATTTACCGTATACTACTACTTGGAGGAACATAGGATATTGGGAAAATAAAATATTGTAGCTAACTGAGTTCTTAGTAATGGAACAAATATTTGTTAAATGCCTACTATGCCAGACAATATACTAAACACTTTTTTTAAATAGTAGGTTTTTATTTTCAAAATATATGCAAAAATAGTTTTCAACATTCATTCGTGCAAAAGCTCGTGTTCCAAATTTTTCTTCCTCCCTTCCTTCCATTCTTTGCCTCAACAAGTAATACAATATATGTTAAACATGTGCAGTTCTTCTATACATATTTCCACAATTATCATACTGCACTAAAAAAAAATCGAATCCAAAAGAAAAAAATGAGAAAGAAAACAAAAAACAAGCAAACAAAAACAGAAAAGGTGAAAATACTGTGTTGTGATTCACATTCGGTCCCTACAATCCTCTTTCTGGATGCAGATGGCTCTCTCCATCACACTTCTATTGCAATTGGTCAAATTACTTCTTGTAGAAAAGAGCCATATTTATCAGAATTAATCACTGCATAATCTTGCTGCTGTGTACAATATTCTCTTGGTTCTATTAAATTCACTTGGCATTAGTTCAAATAAGTTTCTCATAACCTTTTTGAAATTATTCTGCTAATCATTTCTTATAGAGTAATAATATCCCATAACATTCATATATTATAACTTATTCAGCCATTCTCCAACTGATTGGGCATCCACTCATTTTCCGATTCTTTGACACTACAAAAAGGGATGCTACAAACTTTTGCTTTTGTGGGTCCTTTTCTCTTTTTTATGATATACACTGCTGGATCAAAGGGTATGCACAGTTTGATAGCCCTTTGGGCATATTTCCAAATTGTTCTCCAGAATTGTTGGATCAGTTCACAACTCAGCCAACAATGTATTAGTGTCCTAGTTTTCCCACATACCCTCCAACATTAATCATTATCTTTTCCTGTCATCTGATCCAATCTGAGAGGTGTGTAGTGGTACCTGAGAGTTGTTTTAACTTGCACTTTTTTTTCAATGTTGATTTAGAGCATTTTTTCATATAACTACAAATGGTTTTAATTTCTTCATCTGAAAATTGTTCGTTCAAATACTTTGACCATTTATCAATTGGAGAATGGCTTGTATTCTTTTAAATTTGAGTCAATTTTCTATATATTTTAAAAATGAGATCTTTATCAGAACTCTTGGATATAAAATTTTTCCCAGTTTTCTGCTTCCTTTCTAATCTTTTGTGCATTGGTTTTGTTTGTAGAAAGCCTTTTTTAATCAAAATTGTCCATTTTGCATTCCATAATATAATCTAGTTCTTCTTTGGCCACAAATTCCTTCCTTCTCCACAAATCTGAGTAGTAGACTATTATTTATTCATTTAATTTGCTTATAGCATTACTCTTTATGTCTAAATCATGAACCCATTAAGACCTAAGCTTTATGTAAGGAGTTAGGTGTTGGTCAATGCCTTGTTTTTGCCATAATATTTCCCAATTTTCCCAGCATTTTTGGGGAAATATTAAATTCTTATGCCAGAAATTGGAGTCAAAAGATTACTGTAGTCTTTGACTACTTTGACTTGTGAACCTAACCTATTACACTGATCAACTACTCTATTTCTTAGCCAGTACCAAATTATTTTGATGATTGCTGCTTTATAATATAGTTTTAGGATTGGTATTGATAAGCTGTCATCCTTGGTATTTTTTATATATTTCTAATACAATATTGAATAGTAATGGTGATAGTGGCAATAATGTTTAGCCCTTGATCTTATTGGGAAAGATTTTAGTTTATCCCCATTACATATGATGCTTGCTGATGGTTTTAAATAGATGCTAATAAACATTTTATAGAAAACTTCATTTATTCATATGCCTCTTGTGTTTTTAATAGGAATGGGTGTTGGATTTTGTCAAATGCTTTTCCTGCTTCTATTGAGATAATCATGATTTCTGTTAGTTTGGTTGTTGATATAGTGAATTATGCTAAAAGTTTTCTTAATATTGACCTAGACTTGCATTTTCGGTAAAAATCCTTGTTGATCATAGTAGCCTGGTGATAACTTGCTGTAATCTTTTTGCTAATATTTTGTTTACAATTTTTTCATGATTATTCTTTAGGGAAATTGGTCTATAATTTTCTTTGTTTTGAAACTACCTGATTTAGCTATCAGCACCAAGGAATTTGATAGGACTCGATTTGTCTGCATCCCATACATTTTGATATTTTGTCTCATTATTGTCATTCTCTGGGATGAAATTATCTGTTGTGTCTATGATCTGCTATTTTACCCATGCATTCTTTTGGATTATATTATTTAGGTTCCAATTAATTTTTGTTCTATTTTTTCTTAGCCCTTTATTATGTGTAATTTTTAATGCATCACCATCTGAAAAAAGATGGATTTACTATTTCTACCTTTCTTCATTTGATTTTGATGTTTTTTTAACCTAAAACATGGCAAATTTTTGTATAAGTTCCATATATCACTGAGCAAAAAAGTATATTCCTTTTTATCCCCATTCAATTTTTTCCAAAGCTTTATATTACCTAAATTTTCTAACATTCTATTTGTCTCCTTAATTTTTTCTTTTTTATTATGTCACTTGATTTATCTACTTCTGGTAGAACAAGGTTGAGAACCCCCCCTGGTATAGTTTAGCTATTACTTCTTGAAGCTCCCTTACCTTCTCTAGGAATTTGGATGCTATACTACTTGGTTCATATATATTCAGTATTGCTATTATTTCATTATCTATAATATTGTTTGGCAAAATGTAGTTTCCTTCCTTATCTTTTAATTAGATCTGTTTTTGCTTTAGTGTGATCTGAGATGAGGATTGGTACCCCTACTTCTTTTTTTCTTCAGTGGATGCATAATAGATTTTGCTCCAGCCTTTTACTTTTACTCCATATGAATCACTCTGTTTTAAATGGGTTTCTTTTAAGCAACATATTGTAGAATTCTGGCTTTTAACCCTGTCTTCTATCCATTTCCATTTTATGGGAGAGTTCATCCCATTCACATTCGCAGTTAAATTTACTATGTATCAACATTTTATTTTCTCTAATTTATGCTTTTCTCCCTTTCCCTCCTCCCCAGTGTTTTGCTTCTGACCACCCTATTCCTTAGCTCTCTCCTTTTTCAGCCCCTCTTCTTTTCTTATCACTTTCCTCTTTTACTTCTGTTCTCCCTTCTATTAGCCTCTCCTCTTTCTTTTCCCTTTTCCCTCCTACTTCCCTATAAGGTGAGACAAGTTTCTCTATCAAAATAAATATGCCTGATATTTTCTCTTTGAGCCAAATCTGATGAGATTAAGTTTCACACAATGTTATAATAGGTTTTTTGCTTCTTCATGTGATGCAATTTGCCCCATTTTACCTCCCCTTTCCTCTTCTTCTACTATAATCCTTTTTTCCACCTCTAGTTTCTTTTTTTAATATCATCACAATAAAGTCAAATTATACATATACCCTCTAAATATAGTCCTAACAAAGATACAGTTCTCAAGAGTTAAACATGCCATCTTCCCATATAGGGATGTTAAACATTTTAACCTTTTAAAAAACAATTTATTATTCCTTTTTTTTTTACTTTTTTATATTTCTCTTGAGTTCTGCATTTGAAGATCAAATTTCCTGTTCAACTCTGGTCTTTGCATCAAAAATAAATGAGAATCCTCTATTTCACTGATAGTTTATTTTTTTCCCTGAAAGATGATGCTTAATTTTTCTGGATAGTTGATTTTTGGCTGCAGGCCTTTTGGCCTTCAGAATAGCATATTCCAGACACTTTGATTCCTTAAATTGGAAGCTGCTAGATACTGAGTAAACCTGACTATGGATCCTAAATATTTGAATTATTTCTTTTTGGTTGCTTGCAGTATTTTTGCCTAGATCTGATAATTCTGGAATTTAGCTACAATATTAATTGGAGTTTTCATTTTTGGATCACTTTCAGGAAGTGATTGGTGGATTTTTTCAATGGCTATTTTACTGTCTGGCTCTAGGATGCTGGGGCAGATTTCCTTGATGATTCCTTGAAAGATGTTGTTGCAGCTCTTTTTTTCCATCATGGTTTTCAGGTAGTCTGGTGATTCTTAGATTGTCTTTTTTTGTATCTATTTTCCAGGTCAATTCTTTTTCCAATGAGATATTTTACATATTCTTCTAATTTTTTTTTCATTTTTTTTTGTTTTGTTTGACTGATTCTTGATGTCTCATTGAGTCATTTACTTCTAGTTGTTCAATTGTAATTTTTAGTGAATTATTTTCTTCAATTAACTTTTACCTTCTTTTGCATTTGGCCAACTGAGCTTTTAAATGAGTTGTTTTGTTCATTGGATTGTTGCCCCCCCCCTCCCCCGCCAATTTCATCAACTGTGTTATTTAAAGAGTAGTTCTCAGTTTCCATTTCAGCAATTCTATTTTTCAAGTAGTTGTTTTCTTTTTAATTTCACCAAATCTATTTTTTAAGGAATGACTTTCTTCAGACAATTTATGTGTTTCCTTTTCAAAAACTCTCAATTACTTTCCTCATTTTTCTTCTAACTCCCTAAGATTTCTTTTGAATTCTTCCATGAAAGCCTTTTGAATTGAAGAGAAACTCATATCATTCTTTTAGGCTTCATCCGGAGATGTTTTACCTTTAGTATGTAATTCCTTGTCTCCGTGATAACTATGTATGGTAAAAGCTCTTTTTGCTTTCTTGCTCATTTTGAAGGTCTGCTCTTAGGGCAATGGGAAGATTATTCCAAGTTTCTTCTATGGACAATAGCAATTGCATGCTGCTCTGGGGCCATTGTTGCCCGCTTCCTTCCCATGCTGGGTAGGCCAAGTTCCATTTGTTATGCTGGGATTCAGGGGCTCACTATTTGTCTTCTGTAGTTACATGGACTTACATTCTGCTGATCCACTGGCTTCTGAACAAGGACAGAATAGCCAATGTTGCTGTATTTTGGCTCCCAGTAGATTCCTCAGCTTGTGGAGGAGTCTCTGCCCTGAGCTGCTCTGTGTTGCACCTGCACTGAGCCACTTCCCTCCCAACCCAGTCTGATTGAAATAAACCTTTACTGAAGTTCTTCCAAAATATCTTCTGTTGGAAATTTGTTATGCTCCAAATATTTGTGCATTTTGTCATTCTAAAACCACTCAGAGGCTTGATCTGGTATTAATCTGAAAGAAGCCAGGAAAAACACAAAGATTTGTCTATTCTCTGCAATTTTGGCTTCATCACTTCTTTTCAAATATCTCTTTTGATCTTTTGATCTTTTCAACAACTCTGGGGGCAGGTGATGTGTTCATCATTTTATTGTTGAGGAAACTGAGGAAATAGTAGTGATGGACAACACAAAGAGCAAGTCCTGTTGTCCCTGCATTTTCCTATATTACACCATCCTTTAAGGTCCATGTAACCTTTTTAGCATTAAAGAATAAGAACAGTAGTCAATAATCACTTAAAATATTTTTCTCTCTTCTTTAGTGAAGCTGTAGGTACATTAGACTTCAGGTAATTATCTCATTCATAATCCTCTATCACAAGTAATATTTTCTATGTCTTATGAAACATAATTGGAAAATATTTTCTTTGTATGTATACTATTTGTATTCCCTCTTTAATCTAACTTGGCCCAGCAGTACCTTGCCCAGAAACAATAGAATAAGCATGATCCTTTACAAGTAATCAAATCTTTTGAGTGGAAATTCATTTTTCTTAATCTCACTGGGACCCAAAGTTAACGTTGAGACAGACCTGCATTCTGATAGAAAGTATTATGGGACACAATTAGAACTTCAATAAAGATTTTTGAAGGAAATATAAATGAAAGAGTTATTGTGTCATCCCAGGACAACATGCTGGAAGTTTATTTCAATGTGCCTCTAGAATAAGTTATATAATATGGAAGAGTAGTGTTCTCTGCCCATAGAACTGCAATATACAAATGTTTCCTTCATTTGTGACCCATGATGTAGACAGGATAGTTGTGCCAAAAATGGAAGTATCCAGTCCAAGGACAAAAGCTAAACTTTCATAAAACTAAGATTCACACCAATCTTAAGACTTCTAACCTACTGCTGTCTATGCATTTCTATGTGTTTACAATGTTGAAGGGAAAAAAAGCCTCATAAGAGACCCAGGCATTACTAAAGAGAGGAAACCTACTGCCACCCCTAAGTACATTTGATTACAACAGAAATTTTAGAAGGGCGGGAAGTATGTAGGTTACTGGAATTGGAATTAAAGAGGAGAGGAACAGAAAAATGAAAATGAAATGAAGATATGATATCAGTGGGAATCAGAATACCTTAGGATCAGTCTTCAAACAATTTAATACTTGTCTAATCCAGAACAAATAATGTAGCTTCTATGGATCTCATTTACTTGAACTGTAAAATGAGAAAGTTAGTATGATGTTCTATCCCTATAGATCCCATAATTTCATTTCATTATTTGGAGGGAATACTGTAACATTATGAACATCTAAGTGCTGCAGTCAGTGGACTTCTGAACTTGGATTCAGAAAGGCCTAAGTTTGAAGCCTTCCTTAGTTATTTACTACTTGTGTGATCCTAGGTTTAACCTTATTTTTTTTCATCCATAAAATGGGGATAAAAATAGGATATGCCTTTCAGGCTTGTTGTGAAGATCAAAGAAGATTTCAAAGAACTATATAAAATGTTACTTATAAGTGTTAAAATATATTTAAGTGTCTGGTGGCAGTATTTTATTTATGTACAAGAGAACTCTGCAGTAACTTGGAACATCTTATATAAACATGAAGGTAGGTAAATATTTTCTTGCCTATCACCTGGTGTCTAGAAATGTGGGAGTAAATGTATATTGGGATGACTAAACGTAAACTGAAATAACTCCATTTTTCCTAAATGAAGATAGCTATCCTTTGTAGATGAAGATTTCTAGGTATATAGTTTGCAACCAAATGTTATTCTTATAAGTCTAAAACTAAAGAAACTTATAATAGTGGAAAGATAGAATAATAGAAAGAAATAAAAGAAAGAAATGCAAGGAATATGAGCTAGATACATGACTCAGTTAATTAATAGCCACTGTAGTACAAGTTATTTAATATCCTTAGACCTCAGTTTTCACATCTATAAAATGGGTAATCATAAACATTTTACTGATGGATGACTGAGTGTTGGCATGCAGTTATGTATGGGAAAATGCTTTTTACAGTAAAGGCATTAAGCAAGTATGAGGTGGTATTATTATTGTTTTTTCTTAAAAAGTAAAATGGTCTGGTGAGAGACAACATAACATAATTAATGTAGAGCTTGAAGAGTCAGGATGACCTCGATTCAAGAATTGGCACTTAATTCTCAGTCTTTTACCCTGCTCTCTGAGATCCTAAGTTACCAATGAATTATGAATCTGCTTGAGTGGATACTGTTTCCTTGCAGGAAGTTGCTCATACTGAAAAAAAATATAGGTCTAGCACAACAAAAAGGATTAAGGTGTACTTAAAGTTAGAAGTCCTGTGTTCAAATCCTCAGAAGTCCTGTGTTCAAATCCTCAGAAGTCCTATGTTCAAATTCTTGTGCTGTCATTTGATCCCTATATGAGTTTGGGCAAGTAATCTTAGGTTATACATCTGTAAAATGGGAGAGTGGGGGAGGCAGGGAAAGCCATAGTCTGCCTACCTCATAAAGCTGTTTTGAAGATCACATAAGATAATGGCTATGCATCTCTTTGAAAAGAATGATAGACATGTAAACCATTAGTATTACTTCTCAATGTGCATTTGTTATAAAAAAATTAATACCAGTCTCCCACTGGAATCCTTTGCTAGTGTCTCTTCATGATGTAGAAGCATTCCAAGGCTCTTTAAAACTGTCCTAATGGAGGGCAAGCTTTGATCCATTTTATCAAGACAGAAAGTTAACAGTTTTGAGTTTGGCAATGGACTGTGGGACTATTGTCTGAGAACCAGCCAGATTAAGATTCAGTGGTTTATCAATAATAGTAGTCCTCCTGCTGGTATAGTTCAAGTGTAAAGGGACTGTGATTTAGTTTTTACAACAGTGAAAAATGAAGTCCTGAAAAATTAATACCAATAATTAATAATATGATTATTCCTTCCTTCAGTCTTAGGACCCAACTTAAATATAAGAACATAGGATTCTTAACTTTTTCTGCATACAGTTACTACCATATGACTTTGGGCAAGTCATTTAACTTCCTGGTAAAACCTTGTTTAACATAACCAAAATAGTTCTCTGAAACATCCACTTCCCAGACTTTCAGAGAAGGCTTAATTAATGTTTGTAAAATGCTTAATTTGTTTTAATAAGAATACAAAATACAAAAAGGAACAGGCATTTCAACCCTCCCTGGGCTGTAAGGTAATTCTATATGGTTAATTTTTTCATTACCTCCAGGATGAATCATAGGAAGTACTGACAGATGTCTAAAGGCATTACTGTATTCCAATTGCCAATATTCAGGACCCATGCCTGCCAAAGCCTGTCTCCTACCCAGGAGAGCTGAAATGATATAACCTTCTACAATTCCTGGGCAAGTATATTCCTGCCTCTTCATTCTGACACTATGCCCTGCTTGTTCTCAGACAGCCTGTAAAAGTTCCTATTAATCTCAATATCTCTCCATGTCTCAGGAGCTCTCTGCTCTATCAGAGCTTGCAGGCAAAAGTCTGATCTCAGCAATTTTTTGCTTACCAACCCCTACATATGCTGTACTTCTTCAATCAATCATGCTATTGATTGATCTGAAATATTTTTAACTACTCTCTCTAAAAAAAAAAAGACAAAGGTATAACCACATTTGCAGAAGAGTCAAGATATATGGAACTCAAATGACTATACCTTTGATTCTTTTTTTACATTGGTACATTTTGAGCAAGAGTCCAGTAGCTGGAGGAAACAAGTTTATAATTCAATAAATCAGCTCAACAAACCATTTTGGTTGAATTGAAATTATGTCAGTTGAAGATAACTTGAAAAGACTAGAGGGATATTTAGTATGGAAAAGAGAATACCAGGGGTGGGAGGTTACTACTGTTTTCAAATATTTGAAACACTTTTGGAAGATAGATTAAACTTATTCCACATGGCACTGGAGGGCAGAAATAGACTCTGTGGGTAGCACCTACAGGCAGGCAAATTGAAGTATATTATCTGAAAGGTAATAACCTAATGGTTAGAGCTGTCTCAATGCAGAATGGGCTGCCCAGGAAGTGGCAACTTTCCCATTACTGGAGGGTTTAACTTTGGGAAGAGATCATTGGTTTTTAGGGATATTGCTGGTGTGACCTATTCTTCAGAATGTGATTGGGCCAGATAACCTCTGAATGATTTTTTACCTCAAAAATCCTTGCATTTCATATACATTTTCATTTGATCTTTACAATAACCCTTTGATGTAGGTAGCACTGAAAGTGTTCTCTCCATTTTATACAAGGTAAAATTGAATCTTGGTGGGATAAAATGACTTTCCAAAGATCATGCAAAACTACTAAGTAGCAGAGATGGGACTTGAACCAAATACTTCTTAATCATTGGCTATTGCTATGGCTAATAAAATAATAATTGACATTTGGATAGACCTTTAATATTTCTGAATAACTTTACAGAAATTATTCAATTTTTATTTCATAGATGGTTATTGAGCTATGGATTGTAATAGTTTATGAAATGCTCTACTCCAAGTGGAACAAGATAAGAGAGAATATATAAACTGGGAGAAAAGAAAGAAACTTGTCACTTGGGGGAATGAAGGAAAACTTGTCCAAAGATGTGAAATCTAAATTTGATCTAGTTGGAAAGGTAAGAGTTCAACAAGCAAAAATGAGGATGATGACCAGGTATCAGGATGAACTCAAGTAATGGTACAGACATGGAAAAAAAAATTAACAAACATGGATCATATATGAGGATGTCAATGACAGCAATATCAAAATTTGAATGGGTAGTCAGTTTCAATAGTAAGTTTGGTTTTAGACTTGTTAGATTTGAGGTAATTATGAGACATAATGCACATATATTCCCTTCCCTAAATTTGTTCCCCTCCCCTTCTTATGTATATATATTTATATATGTATATGTATATACATATATATATATAATGATTCCTCCTTTTTCCTTTATGGTCTATTATCCCTAATACAGATGAAAGTTCTACTCAAGGTAGAACCCTCTATCCTATGCCCAGTGCCCTTTTTATTTGCCCCTTCCCAGTGCCAGAAAAAAATCTTTTTTTAAAGAAAAATGAGATTATATCAATACAATGTTAACATGAGCTTTCATTATTCCTCAAGAAGCGTCATATTGGAAATTCCTGGCTATTATTCACAAATTTAAAAGGGGTTTAAGAATCAGGGTTCAAATCTCTGGAGAAGAGTTGCCAGACAGTTCTTATTTTTCAGATTCACAGGAAAAAAAATAAGAGACAAGGAAAATAGAACAAGAAAACTAAGACTCTTTCACCTGTGATTATATTTACCCCTCTCTCCCCCCACAGAAGATACCCTTAGATTTACAGGCAGGATTCTTATTATATACTTACAGCTTATGAAGACAGGTCTGAGGAAGCCCCTGGCACTGTGACTAACTGCTACATGTTATCTGCGGTGGTTTTAAACTGTTATTACAAGAATATTTACAATTAAAATGCAGTGCTGCTTGGCTTAAAGAGCACCTGTTTAATCAAGGAGAGAAAGTCATATTTTGTATATGCCACTCAGTGTAGAGCTGACTCGAATACCAATGCTCTAACTGACTATTGCTCTGTTTGGGTGGAGATTTCCATTTACAGAAGAGAATTCTTAGGAGATACACTCAGTTCAAATTAAGGCTGAAATTGTATTCAGAAAGGATGACATATTCATCGTAGCTTGAATTTTTCCCCGATGCTCAAGGCTCTTTTTGCCTTTGACATGTGGGTATGAGTACCATGTATGCATGTACATATGCATGTATGTATGAATGTATAGGTGCTGGTTTATATGCAAATGTGTATATCTCTCTAAATACCCATAAGCAGATTATATCCACATAAGCTATTAGCTGGAAATATCAGGCACAAAAGAAAAATGCCATTTTGACTATATTAATAGAAACAGTATAGAATAAGTGTGTGTGTGTGTGTGTGTGTGTGTGTGTGTGTGTGTATGGGGGGTATGATTACAGTGGTGACAGTTCTGCAATATAGTATTGAGTTCTGGGTAGTACATTTTATTATACCCTTTATTCTTACATAATTGGAAGGAAAGGAAATGCTTAGCTTAAAGATAATAAGAATCAGTTTAGATGGATATAATCTCTGTCTTCAAATATTTGAAAGGGTCCCCATTATTGAAAAATAATTGGACTTCTACTTCTTCATCCTATAGGATAGAAACGAGATTTGATATATCTTGTAATTAGCACAGTGCCTGGCACATGGTAGACAATTAATAAATGCTTGTTGACTCAATTTATTAACCGAAGCACAATCCTGATGAGGTAGAATTTACCTAAATATAAGGAATTATTTCCTTCCAATTAGAGTCATTCTAAAGCATAATGAAATACCTCAGAAGACTGAGTTCTCCATCTCTGGCCATTTCTTAGCAGAGACTTGACCACTTGGGAAGTATTTTGTAGTCAGACATGAGCTGACTGGTTTCCAAGCTTCTTTCCTATTTGCGTATTCTGAATTTGGAACCTCCCTGAGATTTCCAGAGTCATATTTGAAAACAAAAAGATTACAGTAAATTCTTATTTGCCAATACAGGTTGAGCTTCTCGGTATTCTGAGCAACTGAGAATTTTCGTTGACTTATTCTGCATTCTGTAATGATTAATTCTTCCAGCTTTTGCAGGATAGTTTCAGCTTGAAATATTCTATCCTTTGTATGGTCTTTTCAAAATCCAATAAATAGTGGTTCCCATAAATTAAATGTTTTTGATCATTTTTAGATCAGATCTCAAATATGATCACTGTGTATCTGCCCAATTATTGAATTAGGATTTAACACTATACATACAGTCCAACATGATTTTTATCTTTATTTATTGATTCACAGATCCTAGAGAAGCAATGAAATATGCTATGAGGAGCACTGTATTTAGAGGCAGATGACTTGAATTAAAATCCTAACTCTGCTAAATATTACCTATCTTACTATTTCAGTTTTTTATGTGGTGAAACTGAGGCTGAGAAGAATGTCTGATTTTGGACAAAACATTTAATCTGTCAGGGATATGCAGGTACACGTGCACAAACACACACACACATATAGTGCTTGATGACACAGTTGGTAGAGTACTGGGTTTGGAATCAGGAAGACTCATCTTTAAGAGTTCAAATCCAGACTCAGATACTTACTAGCTGTGTGATCCTGAGCAAGTCACTTAACCCCATTTATCTCAGTTTCTCATCTATAAAATGAACCCAAGGAAATGGCAAACTGCTCCCAGAATACCCTCATTAAGATTAGAACTTAGGCTGAGCATATAAAACAGACACAGATAACTATAAGCCCATGATAAATAAATTATGGGATTGTGAACAATGTGAGCCTATGGCAAAAAGTCATGTCTTATATGGGTAAGGTGGTGATGAAAGATTTCTGGACGATAGTTCCTGTTCCAGCTTCAGATACATACTTTATACTTTTTGTATTGTTCTTAAGAATTTTGATCTGATTTATCAATAAATGAAGGTATAATGTTATAACTGTCTTATCTGTAATTCAACCTAAGCAACAATTTGAAAGCTATGGGAATCAATAATTATAGTGTAAAAGTCTTTTAAAATTTAAAACCACAACTGATGCAGAAAATCCTAATATTAAAACCAACTACACTATAAACATGATTTTCATTTGTAGCCTTTCTATTGCTTCTATTCAAGAAATATTATACTAGAAACTCGGGGGTTCATGTTTTGATTCTCTGTCTCCATTTACTCCAGTCATATAATTGGGCTCAAAGTCTCTGTGCTTTTTTTTTTTTTTTGCAGTAAAGTGAAGTATTTTGTAAAAGTTGCTACTCAAAGTTCTATGATAATAATTACAATGATAAAGTAATAAATAATAATAATAAATAGCTAGCATGTATACAGAGCTTGAATATTTGCAGAGTTTCTTACAAATATCAACTCATTTTATCTGTACAACAACCCTAGGAGGCATATATTATTATTAAACTCATTTTACAGAGAAAGAAACAGAGGTAGAGAGCAAGTGACTTTCTTAGGGAAAGTCATAGCAAGGATAAATCAAGAAAGTATCTAACAATATAGAACTGAGGAGAATTATAAAAGAAGTTTATTTTGTTTTGGGGACATTTTGGGGGATGCCAACAAATTTTGCCCTTCAAGAGTGTTTGGTGTTGAATTAATGTCCTTGTTGTGACAGCAAAGTAATGAAATAAAAAAATAACATTCTCACATATGGACCTTTTCCAGTCTTGTTATATGCTACTCACTTTCCCATACTGTATACTCCAACCAAAATAGCCTTCTTTCTGTTGTATACATAATTCAGTCCATCTTTTAGCTCCCTAGTTTTCTTCAAATGACATCTTATACCTGAAAATCATTCCTGATCCCCTAGCTATTAATGCCTCCTCCACACCCAAAAGGCTTATATTTTATCTTATTTTACTTATATGTATTATATTAACATTTAACATATTAATACTTATTTTACTTATTTTGCATATATTTCTGTGTTTTTCCACTGATGGAAAGAAAGCTTAATGAGTGCTGGAGCTATATATGCTAGTACTTAGCATATAGAAAATCTTAACATTTATTGATTATTGATATCTATAACAGTTTAAGAATTAGGTAATATTTTCTGCATAATAGCCCTGTAAGTAATAATTTGCTATTATTATAATTGTTAGTTTTGTTTTGTTTTTTGAGTTAAACCTATGATTTCATTATTACAAGTAACACCCATTATGGAATTCTCCTAATGCATATTGGCACCTCAGACATCTTACTGAGTCATGATCTGTCAAAGTCATGATCTCATCTAAGTCATGAAAAGCCCAAGATCACCAAAGGAGGAAATAAACATGTATTAAACATGCATTATGTGCCAAATATTATGCTAAATGCATTGCAAATGTTATCTCAATAACTTTTGTTGAAATCGAGACAACTAGTAATTGTATGAAGGTTGATTTGAACACAGGTCTTTTTGATTAAAGTCCCATTGTTTATCCATTGTGTCCCCTGGGAGCTGATATGGTATAGAGGCAAGATTGAACC
Source organism: Myrmecobius fasciatus (assembly GCA_023553655.1). Taxonomy (NCBI): domain Eukaryota; kingdom Metazoa; phylum Chordata; class Mammalia; order Dasyuromorphia; family Myrmecobiidae; genus Myrmecobius; species Myrmecobius fasciatus. The sequence continues at coordinate 164,162 of JAJPUD010002996.1, forward strand.
CAGAAGTTCTTTATTCCAAGACCAGTTCTTTATTAGGTACATCACATTGCCTCTAATGGGATAGCATGTCTATTATTTCTATTTTATTAATAGCTATTCTTTATGAAGAGCTATAAACATTTGCAATGTGCTTTCCTCAACCTTTTGGATTTTACAGAATTATATCATTATCTTCATTTTAATTTCAATTCACACAATTCTTTAAGCTTTCCATAGCATTTGTCCCACAGAACCTAAGAAATGTTTTTCAAGATTATTCTACCCATTTTACAGATGAAGAAACTTTGGTTCATAAAAACAAAGTAAATTGCATAGGTTTCAAAGTAATTAAAACTGGGAACTAGGATTCAATTCTAGATTTTCTGGGGCCAAATTGGCTACCCTTAATATAATGGGAAGCTCAAAAATTCTAAAGAACATAGGAGGATCAATCTTCAAAAGTCAGAAAGGACATGAGTTGAATGTTGCAGAAGTGATGCAGAACTCTCATTTGAGAGAGAAAAATAGACAAAAAGTGAGAAAAAGAATGAATACACAGAGGCATACAGACACAGAGACAGAAGCAGAGAGATGGAGATATAGAAACAGATAGACACAAGGAGAAAGAAAGAGAGACAAGTATATGGTCTTTTTCAAGGAAAATACTATATTGTAGAGGTATCAAAATCAACTAAAAATGGGGGACACTGAATTGTACATAAGGATCCCTGCTGACTACATAATTAGAGTTTTAAATTGTACTATTATAGATGATTTATTTTATTTTTATTTTCTTAAATTTTTCCCATTTACTTTTCAACCTAGTTTGGACCACAAGCTTGGGGCCTCACATTTGACACCTCTGGGGTACTATATGAAAACTTAGTGTATCCTTTGCTAATGTTGAAAAAGAACAATGATAATAAATGTTCTAGAGCACTTTAAGCTTTACAAAATGCTTTAGAAAAAATTTCCCTCATTAGTATATGTTCCAATATATGGAATTCACTTTTAAATTACTGACTCTGGCATCAAAGTAAGATTGGGGAGAAAGCAAAAATGAAAAAAAAATATTTGTCTTTGACCCTTTTTAGTTTTCTCTGTCATCTGAAGATAACATTCCAACTCCATATTTTAAAACAATTAAATTGATATTATGTTAGATTGCTTACAGTTTCCAAAGTTCCTTCCATTATGTAGATACAGATATCCTCCCATTTCCCAAACCTACCTTGCTCTTTGATTTGATACTTCTTTATAAGATTTTTTTTCTGGCACTGGCTCCTCTAAATGTTTTCTTTATTGGTTTCTTGTTCTTCCTCCCTTATTCTCAATAATTAGTGGGACATGACTTTTCTCCATTGTCGGATCAGGTTATTCTGAGGAAGCCTTTGAAGTGAATGGAGATTGAAAAAAAAATACAGTATAATCTTATACTTTACAACATTCTTTCTTTTCCCCCAAGGTTCTTTAAAGATAGTATCTCAGCATCACTCTAACAGAAGGGTACAGATGAGAAAAATGAGCTAAAACATTGAAAAGTTAAGTGAGCTGTCTCAAATCACACAGCAAGTCAGTGATACATTCTGTATGAGAAAGGTCTCCTGACGCCAATTGCCGTGCTCTATTCTCTCCAATGCTTCCTTCTTAAAATATGCTGTTCTGAAGACCATTGATTGCATGTGCTATTAGGTATGCTGAAAACTAGTATTTAAACTGGATGTCTGTATTCCAGTTCATTTTCTCGAATGGATTAGTTTGCTTTTTTTCTAAGACATATTTGAATTGTTTGCTGCATGGATATCTCCTTGACAAAGGTGCAATGAGTAGCATGGGCTTGAATAACAAGGGACTAATCTCCAGAATAGCTTAACTATTTATATTCCTTCTTAAACTAGTTGAGGGCAACTAAGAAACTGAAGAATTTAGAAATAGTTGTATAAATATTAGGGAAGGAAATGAGGCTATTTGCTGTGTAAGATGAAGGAAGAGGCACAATAATTGCTTAAATAAAAGTAGTCTTTTTTTTGAGTAACTAAACCTTAGCACATTAATTTATAAAGGTAAAGGGAATAGACTATCATGTGACAATCATAGGAGAGTGTTCCTTTTAGTGTATTCTGGAAAGCTTCTTGCCAGAGTCCTCCTTAATAGACTGTACACCTGGAAAAAAGTCACCTACCTGAGGATCAGTATGGCTTCAGAAGGGACTGAGGAACAGTCGATATGGTGTTTACTGCCTGACAACTTCAGGAGAAATGCAAAGAGCATAATAGAGATCAGTATAGATTTATATTTCTGACCCAGGCCTTTGATACTGTCAGTTGTGAGGGCTTATGGAAAATCATGCCAAAATTTTATTGCCCAAAGAAGTTCATTAGTATAGAAAGTCAATTTCATGATGGCATGCTTGATTCTGGACAATGGACAATGCTCTCCAGCTTTCCCAGTAACCTGCTATAAGATAAAGGCTTAGTAAATCCTAATTGTTTGAATAAGGGGATATTATATATATATTTGGTTAGAGAGAGACCAACTAGACCGAATGTTGAAACTATACAAAGGTATATACATTTCAGTTTCAAATATGGAGGTGTGGGTGGAATGAAAGCTGTCTAATAATGAGAATTGAATTATCTTAGAAGACAGGTAGCTCTGGTTTTCTGCAGGTCTTCAGGTAAAGATTGGCAAACTACTTTTTCATCTGGGTATTGGTAAATAACTTTTGATGATCTTTCAAACTATAATTTTATGATCATGTTTGTAATTCAGATTGCTCTTATTGTCCATTGCATCAAGTACTAAAATATTTCCTGTGATTTATTATTTCAATAAGTATTTATTAAATGTTTACTATATGTTGGATACTTTACTACATGCTTGGGAAAACAATCAAAAAATAAAAGTTCTTCCCTTCTAGGAGCTTACATTCTATTGGGCAAAAATAAGCCATATCCAAAAAGTAAATAGAAAAAATGCTCAAAGTTGAAAAAAAAAGTAATTTGTAGACTGGAGGGTAGTGATGAAGAAAGCAATTTAGTAACTTAAGAGACATGGACAGACCTATAGTAGAATATATGTCTAGCATTTGGCTTTCAATGGAGCTAAGGAATTCTGTGAGAGTTGAAGAACAGGTATATTCTCAGAATGAGAATCTGTAGAAAGACAAAGAGATAAGGGAAAACAACACCTATGAGACAAATAGCATGTAGGTCTGCTTAACTTGAAGCAAGGGAAAAAAGTCAAGAAATATTTATTAGCCATTTATTATATGCTACTAAGTACTATATGAATATTATCTCATTTAACCCTCATAATAACCCTGAGAGCTAGCTATTATTTTCTCTTTTTCAGTTGGATGAACAGAGGCTGATAGAGATAAAGTGACTTACCCAGTGAATGTTCCATAGTTCTACAATGTGTACAGCAAGATTTGAACTTTGATCATCCTGATTCCAAGCTTAGCACTTTATCCATTGTACCACCTAGTTACTGGTAACATTCATTTAAACTTTGAAAGAGATACAGGAGCCAGATTATGAAGGACTTTAAAAATAGGCACTGTGTTTTTCTAGAGACAAGCATGAGTCACTAGAGCTTTTTACCATGGGAATGATATGATCGGACCTATGTTTTGTGAATATCAATTTGGCAGCTGTGTAAATGATAGATGCACAACTAGGTGGTGCAGTGGATAGAGTGGAAGACCTGGAAACTCAACTTTTGGAATTGGAATCTGCTCTGAGACACTTACCACACATATGATACTGGGCAAGTCACCTGTTTACCTCAGTTTCCTCCTCTATAAAAATCATCTGAAGAAAAAAAATGGCAAACTACTTATTTTTGCTCAGAAAATCCCAAATGACATCACGGAGTCAGATATGACTACAAAACAAAAAGATAATGGATTGGAAAGGAGAGAGACTAGAGAGAGAGAGGTAAATTAGGAATCTCTTATAGTAGAAAGATAAGGGCCTTAATTAGAGTGTTTATTTTTTAAAAAGAAAATGATCAATGGGAGAGAAATAGTGAAGATAAACTTGACAAGTCTTGGGTATGAGGACATGAGAGAGAATGAAGAATCAGAATTATGTCAAGATTGTGATCATGTGTGACTAGAAAGATGGTGGAACCCAACAGAAAGAATAGAATTATAAAGTAGCATAGTAAGGAGAAGAAAAATTGATTGGTTTTGGACATGTTGGAATTCAAAAGGCTACAACAATGTCTAGTTCTAGATGTCCAAAACAAAGCTTTGAAGAAAGTGGTAAATAGAGACATTATGGTATATGTATTTTTTTAATTAAAGCTTTTTATTTACAGAACATGAGTGATTTTTCTACATTGACCTTTGCAAAACTTTTTTTTTGTTCCAAGCTTTTCTCCTCCTTCCCCCCATCCCCACCCCTAGATGACAGGTAGTCTAATACATGTTAAATATGTTAAATTATATGACAAATCCAATACATGTATACATATCTATATAGTTATCTTACTGCACAAGAAAAATCAGATCTAGAAAGAAAAAAAAACAATATGGTATAATTTTTTAAAGCCTTGGATTTGGAGTCAAAGCATCTGCATTTAAATGTTACTTCTGACAAGGACCTTTGTGACCTTTGGCATATCTTTTAATGTCCCTGTGAGCAGCTAGGTGGCAAAATGGAGCACTATCCATTGTGGTCCTGAGGTCCTGGAGTAAGGAAGAACTGAGTTCAAATCTAACTTTAGACACTAACTAGCTATGTGACTCTGGCCATGTTATTTAAACTCTGTTTACCTCAGTCTCCTAAACTCTAAAATGAGCACCATAATGACACCAACTTCAGAGATGTTATCAGATAATATTTATAAAACACTTAGCATGGTGTCTGGCACATGATAAGCATTACATAGATCTTACTCACTTCCCTAGACCTCACTTTGCCCATTTATAAAATAAGCATGTTACACTAGATCAGGAGGAATTCTAAACCTCATAGCTAATTTGAGACCTATTTTTGAATACAATTATTGGTTTTCATTGTAATGCTACATATTTAGTTTTACAAATTTAAAACATAATTTTAGGAACGAATCTGTAGACTACAACTATAGACTGTCAAAGGGGTCTGTGATATAAACAAAAGTTAAGAATGCATGAACTAAGTGGGGGTCTGTAAGTTCCTTCCGTTTGTACACTATGATTGTTTGTTCTTATGAGGCAAGAAAAAAGTTAGAAGAGAGACTGTTATTTATATGCATACTTCAGGTTTGTCTTTATCAATGTGATCGTTGAATCCCTGAAAGTAGGGAGAAAATCAGAGAGGTATGAGAATGTCAAGGACAAAGCTCTGGAGCATATTCACACAAAGGTGATGGATAGAAATTGTGATTATATAAGGGAACAGACTGCAGAGTGGTCTGATGAATAGAGCCGGGAAAGATCAGGATCAAAAAATTCGATGATAAAGGCTCTAGGTGAAGGTGAGCAACAAGCTTGGATGATGTAAGGCCAAAAATGATAGGACTAATAAAATATCACCAAATTTAGCAATTAAAATGCCATGGATGACTTTGGAGAGAGGAATTTTAGTTTAAGAATAAGTTTGCAATTTGCAAGAAAGTGAGAATGAATAGAGGGCAAGAAAGTAGAAGTTAATAGTGTAGAAAGCTTTTTCTAGGAATTTTTGCTGTAAAAAGGAGAAAACCAGTGATGAGAACTTGAGGACATGGTAGGATCAAGGGAAATATCCCCCACTCTTTTTTAAAAAAGAGAAATCTGATTCTTTTTTGAGTTGAATAAGAAAGGATAATTGCAGAGAGCAGTTATAATCAAAAGGGATATATGATAGACTGGAGAGCATCCTGGTCTCAGAGTCAGTGTCTGAGTTAGTTTCCACCTCTCAGACAATATTCGTGTGATTTTAGATCAGTTACATAATATTACTCTTTTTTTTCATCTGTCAAATGAGTAGGATTAGATGATCTATGAGATCCCTTCCAATTGTAGATCTGCGATTAGGGAGAGGATAGGATAATAATAATAGCTAATAATGCCTGAGATAATAGCACTTACTATATGTCATGGACTGTGCTAAACACTTAATAATTATTATTTCATTTAATCCTCACAATTACTTGGGGGCTAGGTGCTATTGTTATCCTCATTTTGCAAATGTGGAAACTAGGCAAAAAAATTAAGTTAACTCATCCAGAATCACACAGTTAATAAGTATCTGAAGTCACAGTTGAACTTAGGGCTTCCTGATTCCTGGCTCAGTCTTCTGTCCACTGTGTCACCTACCTGCCTCTCTATGAAGTGTATGATATGATGATGAAAGATTGATGCAAATTAAAATTGATGGAGGAGGTCAGAAAATTTCACGCACTCCAAATTTTCTCCACAAATATAAAATTTCCTCAAAATGAATGGAGAGCTGCACAAATAAAGGGGTAAAGCAGTTTTCCACCAGGGACAAATCATAAGAATCATGGTTAAAGGCTCCAAGGCTACTGGCGGTGCTCATATAGTCATGGTCATTCAGTTTATGTGTAGCATGATTGTCTAAGCAATGTGACAGTGGAGTGTTGTGATCATAAATCTGGGATCTTCACAAACTCACTTTAGAGAATAAAACATCAGGATCAGAAAAGTTAAATTAATTATCTAGGATCATGCAGAGAGTGTGCAGGGGTGAGGTTGAAACCTAAATTTTCCTGACTCCATGTCTACTCCCATTTACTATTCATGACATCTTTCACACACACAACATCATCAATATTGGCATTTAGAGGATTTGCACTATTGCTGTATTGGTCAATAATTTATCTGATTAGAATGGAATAGAATTAGCCTTTGATCTGAGATCACATCTTTCATTAAAGGGAGTATCCAGGCTAAACTGTTTCCTTATAGTTTGTTCCAGTAGTAATGAAAGCATGGCTAAAGCATATTTCACAAAAGTGTATATTATATATTTTGGTTTTTTATACAACTGGACTACATAATACCTCCTTCCTTTCATTTTTGTTCTGCCTTCTCATGATCTGATACCTTTGTATCTCTCATTCTTCCTGACTTGAATTAACTTCATCTCATCTCTGCTTTTTGAAGCCCCTTCTTGTCTCAATGCCTACCTTGATTATGACAGCTTCTGTGAAGCCTTTCTATAACACACACACACACAAAAAAAAAACCTAACTACTCCCTCTTCAAATTTCTCACAGAATTTTGTCTAATCCTGTCCTTTGTATTATCTCATTTCTCCCTTTACTTCCTAGCTCAGAGCCTTATTTTTCCAATTTGACTATAAGGTCTTTGAAAATAGAAACTATATCTTCTTTCCACCTTTTCATTTCTAATTATTAGCACAAAAACTTGAACATAGTAAACACACCAATGACTGTGAAACTGAACTGAATTGACTTGAATTTGACTTTGGGAGATAATGGAACTAGAAGGGCCTGGTGTGCTATGGTTCATGGGATCATGAAAAATTAGATATAACTGAACAGTTTAGCAACAAAAAAGAAGCCTTGCATTTTATTTTCCTTCTGAATTTCCTGATGCTAAAAGCTCAGTTACTATTAATATAAAACAATTACTTTTGTTGCAAGATCATTTGGCCTCTGATGATTCTAAATAATCTCATAGACCAAGGGATACCCTTATTTCTTCATCTTGATTGCATAAAGCAAGAGGAAGAAAATGATGGATCTTCCTGATTTCTACTGCTTTTTTCTCCAAGCAGATTAACTTCTTCGCATGATACTTCTATATCCTTGAATCTTTTGTTATTCTTGGGTCATATACATCTTTCTTTCCATAAAAAGAGTTATTCTATAATTATTTATTTATTACTCTTAAGGTCATATCAGGAAGAATAATAGACTAATTGTCAACACATTGTGTGAAAAAAAACCCTTCTGTTCTCAAACCTTTCTTATAGTCTTATCAGGAAATCAATGTGCTGATGGGACACTAAGGAGAGAAAAATTCAGGGGACTTCAGTGCACTTTACCATCTGCCCAAGCAGATGGGATTGGCATTTAGAGCTCTCTGTCTGATCTCAGATCTGGTAGGTATTATCCTTCTGTATGTCACAACTCTGGGAATTACTGCCCATGATAAAGGCACCACTTAGAGCATTTGAGTGGAGTATATTTTTTTCACTTGCATTAGCTAATTTTGTGTGTGTGTGTGTGTGTGTGTGTGTGTGTGTTCAGGGGACATTAAAAGGCTGTGAAGTTATGTTTTTCATTCTTTACATGGAGTCAGATAAAATTAGAATGACTGGATGATGTCTGCAAAATGGGCATAGAATTTTGTATAGTAACAGATGTTACATGCAATCAAGGACAGACTAGCTAGAATTTCTCCTCAAGTCTCAAAAAGGTCCCATAGAAGTACCTTCTGGGTATATAAAAAGGAAACCTTTTGACTATAGTCCTGAAAATAAGGATTTGACTCCTGAAAATATCATGACTAGGCAAATCTTCTGGTTTGGAGTTATAATCCCATGCTAGTTTAGGGGACATTGAGGAAAGATGGGCAAACTAGTTAAATAAGCAACTTGCCCTTTACTCTCAACTCTGCCTCAGTCTCTTATAAAGGTGGGGGGGGGGAATATATCGTATAGTTATGTTAGAGGAGATGAATAATCTCTGTAGATAAATCCTAAAATTTATACTTGAGCTAATGCAATGCTCACTTTTCAGGTAGCAGGTCCTAATTCAGTTTATATGCTTCAATCCATTCTTTGGGGATTTTAAATTAATCACTAATATAAAATATTTATTAAAAATTTTTAAATTGGGAATTCTTAACTTGGGATTCCAGTAGATCTCTCAATATATTTCAGCAATCCAAGGACTATACACACTATACATTTGATTTTAATAGCTTGATAACTATATTTTAGTTTAATTAATTCCCATTGCAATCTTATTAATTTTGTTTTATACATTTAAAATCATATTTGTTAGAAGGGATTCATAGACTTCATACGACTGACAAAAGGATCCAAGACACAAACATATTTTAAATTATCTTTCAATTTGATTGATATTCTTTATGCAACTATATTAAAGTCAATGTGCTATTCATTAGAGAGAGAAATAGGAGGAAAACTAGACTTTTGACATCTTTAATAAATGCAATTTTGAAATGAGGAAAATACCTCTACCAATGCAAGTCAGTAACTTCTCTTCAACTTAAAGTCTTAGAGAGTGGCCCAAGAGCACTTTGAGGTTAAATGTCTAGTTCAGGGTCATAATGAAAATGTGGGAAAGGTGGAATTTGAACACAGGTCTTCCTGTCTTTATTTTCCACAGTATATTCATGCATTAAAAATAACAAAAATAATAAAAAAAAGTCCCTTATTCTAAGAAGTTTACATTTTCCCTAGGGTAAACAACTTCTATGAAAAAATCAAATATATAATATGTCCAAAGTAACTTCTGAGAGTGATGTGAGTTTTAAACTGAGTTTTGAGGAACATTAGGCATTCTGTGAGGTGAAGGTGAGAAAGCAGTGAATTTCACACATGAAGGAAAACTTGTCTAAGCGATTGGAGATGCAAGATGAAATGTCATGGACAGGATGTAACTAGTGGACCAGCTTAGTTGGAAAGTAGACTATGTAGACTGGATACAGATTCTTCAACACATTGAAAGTCAAATAGGGAGTTTGTATTTTATCTTAATGTGAAGTAGAAGTCAATGGAGTTTCTTGAGCCTGAGAGAAATGTGGATATGTTTATGCTTTAGAAATTTCAGATTGGCAGCTCTGTGGGGGATGAATTGAAGAAAGGGAAGAAACTAGAGACAGAGAGATTTATTAAAAGACCATTAGAGTAATCCACACAATAAATAGTAACTCCTGAATTAAAGTATTGGTCCTATGATTGGAGACAAGACAATGAATACAAGAGATACTATGGCGGCACCATCAATTAGACATGAAGGAAAGGGAAGAGTTAAAAATAACTCTGAAGTTTGTAAACCTGGATAATTAGAAGTATGTAATATTCTTAAAAGAGGAGAAAAATTAAAAAGAGGAGATGATATTGGAGAAAGGATAGTGGCTTGTGTGCATTGGTTGAAGACATTCATCTTAGAATAGAAAAGATTGAGGAAGGATGTGGCTATCTTCAAGTATTCTAATTATTGTCATGTGAAAGTGGGATTCCCCCTGCTCTGTTTTACTGCAGTGAGGAGAAACAGAAGCACAGAGTATTCATTGAAGAAATGCTTGTTGACTGATTTCAATTCTATGAATTTCCATATATGTGTATACATACATGATTATATATATGTATGTGGATATTCAGTGTGATCCACTGCCAGGAAGGATGGGCATTAAGTGGGTAAAACAAAGTTCTTGGTAAATACCAGGTACCTCATCTGAGATGAGCAGCTAGTTTACCACCAGGTTCTATGTCACCTTCTCCAACAGCAGGGAAAGAAATGCACTAATGATAACTGATGCTTGTGATGGGCAAACTCCCTCCTGCTGTTCTGAATTGGAATATGAGTGAAAGGCATGGGAGTCTGGGCCAATCCTGACAAAAACAGGTTTTTAACAGCATGAATTTATAAATCCAGTCAGTGCAAATGAGAGTTTATTATGCTCAGAGACTAAAAACGATGCCTCATTTATTAAATTAAACCACAGAAATTCTATTCTGATAATGCAAAATGATGTAGTGGGAAGAGTATTTGTATTTGGACTGGGTTTGATGTAAGTTTGAATTCTCTATCAGCTGCTTCCTAACTGTGTGACTTCAAACAAGTCGCTTAAATAATTTGGGTCTTTGCTTCCTCATCTGTAAAATGAAGTGCTTTGATTGTATTATAGGTCTCTTTGTGTTATGTGTCCTTTCAGCTATTTGGTAAAGCCTATGGAACTCTTCTTAGATTAATGTGTTTAAATGCATAAAATAAAATACATAAAATTACAAAGGAGATCAATTATATAAAAATAGCTATTAGAAATGTTTTTTTAAAGTAAAAGCAAGTTTATAAAGTCCAGGTAAAGAACCGTTAGATTCAATAATCTGTTAGATCCCTTCCAGTTCTAATATTCCATGCTCTAAATTCTCTTCCAAGGACTTTATTATATTAAATTCTATATTCCATGTTCTAACAGATATGTTCTAAGCTCTCTTTCGGATTTAGCCTTTCTAACTTACAATTCAGAATGTCCATACCTGAAATTTTTGTTTGAGATCCTTTCAATTATTTGTCCATATAATTTTCTATGCAAAATATGAGATACTAAAAAATTCAATTATTATAGAAAATTCTACCTAAGAGTTACTTTGAGTTGAGGAAAGAAATTATCTTATATTATTAGTTTTTCATCTGCTCTCCTGGAAATTCTTAGGCATTAGAAATTGAACTAGATGTGATTTCATTGGCATACAAAACAAAACACTTATTGAAGAAACTCCCCTTTGCAATTACAGACATATACCTACTCTAAAGTTTAATCTTAGAGAGCTTTCTAGGGGTCATCATTGTGGTTAAGTAACTTTCCTAGGGTCAAAGAGCCAGTTAGCATCAGAAGTAGGGCTTAAACACAGGTCTCACCTTGAGAACTTTCAATTTTGAGGTCAGCTTTCAATTCAGTGAAATCACAATACCTTGTCCATAGTCCAGAATGGAAAAATACAGATATTAATAGATTTTTTTCACTTTTTTTGAGATTAGCTCTTCATATTCCTTACAAAGTGACAGTACAGGGTCTAATCATGGGTCCATTTTCACTACTTGTAAATTTAGGAGTATTGACATACTCTCTTTCTAACCCAGACTGCTTTATTTTTCTTAGGAAGATTATGGGTTTCTTGGGTGCTTCTGGTATTGGTACTAGATTTGGTGCAAACACTTGATTGCCTTAGTCTACTAAAACTCATATCTCATAACATGAAGTTTAAGTGATCTACTAGACTTTGTCATCCCAGTATCTGAGATTATTGATGTGAATCATCACATACAGATCCTTGATTTTTTTTTTTAAATAGAACTCATACATAGGGTTTTCCACTTGTGAATAGTTCTAGATCTGGAGTTAAAAGATATAGGTTTCAGTCCAAGCTCAAATAATGATGACTGAAAAAATTACTTTCCTTCTCTGAGCCTTAATTTTTAAATCAGTAAAATGGGGATAATAATAACCAAAATGTAACTTTTGGTGATAATGATGTTGACACAGTTATTAGGAAGTTCGGAGTCCATTTTTCATTTGGGTCAAGTAGCTTTGTGTTGTTTTATGGTAATATTTGTGGGCTGCTTAAAAGTAGGTTACCTTAAATTTAGTTGATTTCTCTGCTCTGGTGTCCTCAATGAGGTTAATGGTCAAGTATGTACGATATTGTAGAGGGAATTAAGGTTGGTGATGAATTGCTGAGATTTAATCTAGTTCTGAGATACCACAATTCATTTATTATTCTTGAACACAATTTAATGGGGAAAGAGGTGTCCAAGTCAGGCATAAGAATGAATCCTAGTACAATTCAGCATATGATATACTTGTGATGGACCAATAGAATCTCCTTCATATGAGAATAAATAGCATAACATGAAGAACATCATACAAAAGAATAAGGAACAGTGAAATGTTTTGCCCCCAAAGAGCAAGAGTGATATACACATAACACCTTAAAATTGTGAAACTTGTTCATAGTCATTTCATAGATTACAAAATCAAGATTCCAACATGTCTATCTTGATTCTAAATCCAGTATTCTCACCACTAAACTGTATAGTCTCTCAGATGTTGTGTTTGTGATTGGACAATTACACACTTGTCAATAAGTTTGATTGAGGCATATACCTCTTCATAGTCATTTGATCCAACAGAAGAGTTTGTATATTATTAAATGTTTAAATGTGGAGAACTGCATAAACTGGAAAACTAAGAACTAGATGGCAAGATGTAGGGTAGACTAGATGAAATTTTGAAGAGCATCATACTATAATGATCTGGGCATCAAGGATATAAATTATAGATAAGGGCTTCAGGGAAACAAATGATACAATATAGAAGAAATTGAAAAGCATTATAAAGGAAAAAATAATCCAGAAATATGAGACGATATCCAATCTGTCTCTTCATGGAACTGAGAGGTTCACAAGTGTTGGAATTGTACATGTTTTCAGACTTTTCCAATGCATCAATAAGTTAAAATAATTATTTTTCTCCATTTTTCTTTTTTTTAATATTTTTGTCATATGTGATGACTCTAGGGTCAGGAAAGATAACTATGATGATATAAAAAACAAAAGATATCAACAATAGCTAATGAGAATAAAATGAACATATAAATGGAAGAAGAGATAACATATCAGAAGCCAAGAACAACATATGTGGGGGGGACCTTTAGATAAAACTGTACTCTTGAGTTAAAGCAAATGCCTAAGCACTATAGTCAAGTGGAGCAATGCTGGTTAGATTTGAATCTATGTCTCCACAACAGCAATATAACACTAAAATATTAAAAATTCCATCAACAATTTAATTTTAATTAGGCAAAATCATTGGTTAGACGGATTTTTTTTCATTTACTTTATTATTTCAATTTCATCTTGTTAAAACTTTATTAAACTATTATTGAATGTTGAATAGTATGCTGGATGCTGGAAAAGATGTAAAGTTTAGGTAAAACAGACTTCTTACCTTCATGAAATTCATAGATTTAGATCTAGAACGGATTTAAAAGATGATTGAAGAAAACTGACTGAAATTTATAAGAATTCAAGCCACTCTCCAACGATAAATGGTCAAAGAATATGAACAAACAATTTTCAGATGAAGAAATTGAAACTATTTCTAGTCATATGAAAAGGCACTCCAAATCACTATTTATCAGAGAAATGCAAATTAAAACAACTCTGAAATACCACTACACACCTGTCAGATTGGCTAAAATGACAGGAAATGATAATGAGAAATGTTGGAGGGGATGTGGGAAAACTGGGACACTGATACATTGTTGGTGGAACTGTGAATGGATCCAATCATTCTGGAGAGCAATTTGGAACTATGCTCAAAAAGCTTTTGGGCTGTGCATACCCTTTGACCCAGCAGTGTTTCTATTGGGCTTATATCCCAAAGAGATCTTAGAGGAAGGAAAGGGACCCACATGTGCAAGAATGCTTGTAGCAGCCCTTTTGGTGGTGGCAAGGAACTGGAAACTGAATGGATGACCATCAATTGGAGAATGGCTGAATAAATTATGGTATATGAATGTTATGGAATATTATTGCTCTATAAGAAATGACCAGCAGGATGATTCAGAGAGCCCTGGAGAGACTTGCATGAACTGATGCTGAGTGAAATGATCAGAACCAGAGGATCATTATACATGGCAACAACAAGATTATATGATGATCAATTCTGATAGACATGGCTCTCTTCAACAATGAGGTGATTCAGACCAGTTCCTGTTGTTCAGCATGAAGAAAGCCATATACATCCAGAAAGAGGCCTGAGGGAACTGAGTGTGGACCACAAAATAGCATTTTCATGCTTTCTGTTGATGTTTGCTTCCATTTTGTTTTCCTTCTCAGGTTTTTTTTCTTGTAGATCTGATTTTTATTGTACAGCAGGATAACTATATAAATATGTATACATATATTCGATCTGTCATATATTTTAACATATATGTTAACCTGACATCTAGGAGAGGGGTTGGGGAGAAGGAGGGAAAAATTTGGAACAAAAAGCTTTGCAAGGGTCAATGTTGAAAAATTACCCATGCATATATTTTGCAAATAAAAATCTTTAATAAAAAAAAAGACTATTGAATTTAAACTCCTCATTTTGCAGATGATGAACCTGTGGTTGAGAAATAGTAAGTGTCCAAGTCTTGTACTCTATTTACTATGTAACTTAGGTCTTTGGTGTATAGTGTAGAAAGATATATAGATAGTTATGAAACACAATAATCCATAGTAATGGTAATAAAGTTGCAAAATAGAAATCCAAGCAGGGGAGAGAAAGTAGCACATATATGGGTTTGTTGGTCTTATGTAAACAAAGCCTATATGAAACAAAGCCAACCAATTAAAAATGAAAAAAAAATTTACACATGTGACTTTTGGTTTACTAGATGTCACATATCCTTGTTTATTTTTTCCACTAAATTGCCTCAATGTTGGTCTTATGTAAACAAAGCCTATATGAAATCAACTCAACAAATTAAAAATGAACAAAATATTTACACATGTAAGTTTTGGTTTACTAGATGTTACATATCCCTGTTTATTTTTTTCACTAAATTGTCTCAATGTCTAGCTTATTTTAGTGATTGATATATATCTGTAAGGAAAGGAAAAAGGGCAACATTCAGAGTTTGTGGTTCTGTCTACCTAGTTATCAAGGTTATTTTATTATTTTAAACTAAGAAGGGTTCTACTACTGTGAACAGAAATGAAAACATGCTTTAATTCATTTTTATATTTTAATACTGCCCCTTTTAATTTAAAGCAGGTAACAAAGCTCATCTAATGCTTTTTGAGGGTAACAGCTGTGAAAAAAAACTTAAGAACCTATGTCAGTAATTAGCTTTCACAATTGAGGCATAAACAGAAGGATAATTTACACATTAGCTAGTCTTCCTTGCAGTTTTTTTTATACAACATACATGGAGAATACATGCATTACAGCTCATTTCTGGTAAATGCCCACTTGCAAATGAGTACACCTCATCACAGATGTGCAAAAGCAATTCTCACAAATGTATCCTAATTCCTGCTGTATCCTTGTCAGCAGTTTCACTATGAAGGTCTTTTGGTGGAATTGTTTGTTGCTTTTGGAAACTTTCAGACTTTTAATTGGAAGACATTATAAAGTCTCAGAGCTAGGAAAAAAAAAAAACCTCACAGATCATCTAGTATAACCTATACCTATAGAGGAATCCCTTCTCTCATAAACTTAATCATCAAACATCTCTGTTAACATTTCAGGGAGAGGGAATTCAACACTTTCAAAGAGAGTTCATTGCATTTAAGGAAGTGCTACTTTTTCTCCATCCTATACATTTGCTTCTTTGTCACTCGGACCATTTGCAAGCTTTTTACATTCTGGAGTCAAGCAGAAAAAGTTTAATTCTTCATTTATAAGACATATATATTCATTTGGAGATTTCCATGTATTTTAATGGAAAATCAGCAGAAGGTTTGCTTTAGAAAACTGATTTTGAAATGTTTGACAGATATTCATCTTTAAGGATGATGTCAGTCAAATAAGGTAACTGTGACGAGAACTGCCATTGAGAATATCTAATAGAAATTGGGGTTTAAAAATGTCTGATCAATTTGTGTTTGCTTAATCATTCATATTTGATTGAAAAAATATATTATATGAGGATGTACATATATATATATATATATATATATATATATATATATATATATATATATACTTGAAATATATATGTATAGGGAAACATGTTCTGAATCCAGGCCATAGGGCAGCTGGGTGACACAATGAATAGAGTTATCAGGCCTGCTGTCAGGAATACCTGATTTCAAATCTGACCTTAAACACTTCCTAGCTCTGTGACTCTGGGCATGTCAAGTCACCCTGTTCACCTCAGTTTCCTCATCTACAAAATGATGTGGAGAAGAAAATAGCAAACCCACTCCAGTATCTTTCCTAAGATAACCCCAAGGTATCACAATGTGTCAGACATGACTGAAAAATGACTTATGACAAAAAATTGTCAACAGTTAAGTGGTCCAGTGGACAGAGGAAGACTCATCTTCCTGAGTTCAAATCTGACCATAGGGAAGAACACAAATGCGAACTTAGTCTAGTCATTTGAAAATTGCTGGAGCTCAATTTTCTCATCTGTGAAAAGACTAGAAAAGTTTTAGATTCCTTCCCGCTTCAGATTTGTGATTCTTTGATGAAGCTATGATCTGTACTTTTGTCAGTATGGAAATACGCAGCTATGTGATACATTGGATAAAGTTTTGACCCTGAAGTCAAGAAAACTCATATTCTTGAGTTCATCTGGCCCCAGATATTTATTAACTATGTGACCCTGAGCAAGTTACATAATTCTGCTTGCCTTAGTTTCCTCATTGGTAAAACTAAGCTGGAAAAAGAAATAGAAAACCACACTAATATTTCTGCTAAGAAAAACCCAAATGGGGTCCTGAAGAGTTAGAGATAACTGAAAAATGACTGAGCAATAATAGCAACAATGAGGAAGTAGTTCAGTCTGCCAGGGATCCTCTCCTTTCTACCCCCATGTTAGGAAGAGAGCTAGTATGCATGAATTGTGAATCTTTGCCCAATCTTTTTGGTTTATTAATTAATCTTACTATGAAGAACTTCTCTTCACATCTACAAAGTTTTTTGATGCTATGTAGTCTGCTTCAAGAACAATAATTAAAACTTTTCTAGGTTAATAGGACTACTAAGACATATGTTTCCTGACCTAGTGTTCAAGTCTGTTAGGCCATCTCTATGCCATGGTACATTTTCAGAGAATAGTTTTAATAGAAATGACATATATATCACATTTAATGAATAATGTGCAAAATCTAAATTATATGTTATTTGATGAATTTTACAGCATTCTTACCCTCAAGTTTAATAATTAAAATTTGTGTAAAGGGAGAAGCATTTTAAGGGAGAAACATTTTCATTAAGGGGGAAGACTATAATAGGATTCTTGAGGACCTTTGATGTATTTCCCTCATTTGCAGATTTTCAGTTTGTAAATATCACAGATTAACAACATCATGGTCCCAATCCTTGGTTTTCTGTGTATCAGGCATACTAGAAGTATTTTCAAAATATTTAAAAAGAAGCTCCCCTTGCCACGAAAAGTTTGTTATAACTTAAAAATTGCAAGAATAGATAATCTCATTAGTATACATGTGTTATTGACTGAAAGATATGTTTCTCTTAATAGCTGGTATTTTAAACTATAAAAGGCAGTTGATTGGCACAACAGATTGGATTTGTAGCTAGAAAAAGATGTTATCCTTTCTCCAATTTTTGCCATATATGTGTCCATTCACTTAAATACTCAGCCTCAGTTTTCTCATTCTGGAAGTAAGGATAATAATAGCACCTATCTTAAGGATGTGATGAGAATCACATGAAATAACTTATGCAAAGTTCTGTGTAAACCATAATATGCCATTCAAATAATAGATGTTACCATCATTATTGTCATCATGATTATGAGCTTTGTGCTCTCAGCAAACCTGGTTTTTGATGGCAATGAGACTCTTTCTGGGCCTATACATGCAGTCTTTCCACCTTGTGAGGTCTTGTCAAAGTTTGTATTCCACTGGTAAGGTTCTCAAGAAATCACCAGGTCATGCCTCTGTGCCATGCAGAAATATCAAAGAAGTGCTTCCATGGAGATTTATGGGAATACTAGAACATAAAATTGGGAAGTAGTTCTCCTCTAGGCAGGTCACTTTAAGCTATTTATAGAGCAAACATTTCTACTAATCTTAAAATTCCTGGGTTTTTTTTATTAAAGCCTTTTTATTTTCAAAACATATGCATTTTGCAACATTAACCCTTGCAAAACCTTGTATTCTAATTTTCCCTCCCCTTATCCCATCCTCTCCCCTAGATGGCAAGTAATCCAATATATGTTAAACATGGTAGAAATATATGTTAAATCCAATATATATATATATATATGTATATGTTCATATATACATATATATATATATAGTCAATTATCTTGCTGCGCAAGAAAAATCAAATCTAGCAGAAAAAAATGAGAAAAAAAATAAAATGCAAGCAAGCAACAACAAAAAGAATGAAAATGCTATATTGTGAAGCACACTCAGTTCTTACAGTCCTCTCTGGATGTAGATGGCTCTCTTTATCACAAGATCATTGGAACTGGTCTGAATCATCTCACTGTTGAAGAGAGCCATGTACATCAAAACTGATAATAGCATAATCTTCATGTTGCCGTGTACAATGATCTCCTGATTCTGCTCATTCACTTAGCACCTGTTCATGTAAGTTTCTCCAGACCTCTCTGAAATCATCTTGCTGATCATTTCTTACAAACCAATAATATTCCATAACATTCATATACCATAACTTATTCGGCCATTCTTCAACTGATGGTCATTCATTCAGTTTCCAGTTTCTTGCCACTACAAAAAGGGCTGACACAAATATTTTAAGATTTTTTTCCTATTTGAAAATGGCAGTATTTCATAAAATGGACCATTATAAATATTACAATTAATTGCACAAGCAATGCTCCTTGTGATTTGACAGAAATGTTAATTAATTACCAACCACAACTTATTGAAATGTAAGTTAAAGTTTCTGTATAATTGCTTGATTTTGAAAACTTGGAAATTCTAAAATAAAGGACTACAGAAAAGAACAATGACCATATGTATGTTGTGATTTCTGGGAAATGGATTTTTGAGTAAGCTTTTAGTTTTATCTAAGCTCATATTATTTGATCTTTCACTGAAGAGTGAAATCAAAGTGTTCAATTTGGGATGAGTAATTCTAAAGGGTAAATTTCTGCCTGTATCCTCTTCATTATGAGGCATTAGCTGAGCATGATAGAAGAGTTGATTATATTTGTCCTGAAATTTATATGCTTATTTCACATAGTAATTCATATTTCTTCCTTTTTTTCTGTGACACTGTCACCAACTTGGTGCAGGCCCTCATCTACTCAGTTCTAGACCATTGTAATATTCTGCTGGTTGGTCTCCCTGATTCATCTCTTTCTACTCCAGTCACTTTCCATTTAGTTGTCAAAGTGATCTATCTTTTTTTAAGCCTAGATCTGACTATATTATCCCCTTCCCCAACTTAATTAACTTCACTGGTTCCTTGTCTCTTCCAAGCTTAATTAGTAAATCCTTTTATTGGAATCCAAGGCCTTTCCTAACTTATTACCATCCAAATTTACAATGGTCTTCTTAAATCTTATACCTTCTCTTGATTCTATAGAGTTTCTCTGTTTGATCACCATGGACAGTAGTTGAAGCAATGGGTTTAAGTTGCTAAGAAGACCAGAAGTTTGATTTGAGAGAAAGGGGGTATGGAGGGACTTAGTGACAAGAAGAGCTATTAAAAAGAATGGGTATAATGGGTACAGCTTTGAGGTATAGTAGAGTCCTTTTTAGACTTTTTCAAGGAAAAATTACTCATTTGGCGTGTCATATAGAGGATGCTTGTCAAGGTACAAATTGGATTAAGATAACCTTGAAGTTCCTTTCCAATCCTGAGATTCTATGAATATAACCATATGGAAAAGTTGCTAAGGCAACACATTATATGGCTTGATACTGAAATGAATTATTCACATTTAATTTGGCACTTTAAAAAATCTATATCCTAATACATGTGGACAATCTCTTAGTAGATGACAGGCATGAATTGGAAGGAACCAGAGAGGTCAGTTAGCCCAACTCGCACCCTATTCAGTATTCATATTTACAACATCCTCAAGAAATATTCACCTAGCTTCTTAAAAAATTCAGTGATAGAAAATTCAAAACCTTGAGGCAGCGCATTTCACTTTTGGCATGTCCCAGCTTTTAGATGTTGAGCCAAACTCCGTATCTATATATCATCTTTTCATCAACAGTAGTTCTATACCTGATGATGGGGGGGGAAGGGTAATTCTTTAGCATAAACTTCCAAATATTTGAAGATAAATACAATGCCGTTCATAGATCTTCTCTTCTATTGAATAAATATCCATAATTCCTTCAATTTATCTGTGTAATGGATTCCAAGACCTATATTGGGCAAGCTTCATCTTAGCAATGTCTCATCTAAGAGGGGTCTCCCTGACCTGAGTACAACATTGCAGATATGATCATTGATAATTACATTGGGGCTATTTAAATCTTCACTTTACACTCTATATTTTTGTTAATTTAATATAAATTTACATTTTTAAAAAAAGATGCCATAGCTCTTTTTTAAAAATATAAGCTTATATTACATTATATAAGCAAATTGCTTCATGGTGAGCTTGCAGTCTACTAGAATCTCCATATCTCTTTCCTTATGAATGCCTTTCTGGTTATACTTTCTATTTTTTGTACTTTTTTTTGCTTTTTGCTGAGGCAAATGGGGTTAAGTGACTTGCCCAGGGTCACACAGCTAGGGAATGTTAAGTGTCTGAGACCAGATTTGAACCCAGGTCCTCCTGACTTCAGGGCTGGTGCTCTATCCACTGCGCCACCTAGCTGCCCCATTTTTTGTACTTCTTGTAGAGTTCCCTGCAGCAGGCTTGTACTTCTCTCTTTCTAGAATATATGATTCTACCCTATTGTTTTTCCTGAGAAGAGATCCCCAATGGCTCAAAAATCTGCCTTTTATCTCTTTATTTTTCAGGGTGATAAATAGGATCAGAAAAGACTGATTGGCAAAGACTTCATTAGACTTAGGATCATAGATTTTGAGTTGGAAGTAATTATTTAATTCATTCCCTGTAATTTACTGAAGGAAATTAAGCATAGAGAAGTTAAATGTTCTTGTCAAGGGTTATACAGGTAACAAAATCAAGAGTTAGAATTTTAATCCAAGTTCTCAAATTCTTAATATGATATTCCTGCCCAACTCTGCCTTAAACCATTGGACCTGGAAAAGGAAAGGGATAGAATAAACATGACAAGCTCATTCACATTCTCAAATTTTTAGGTCTCTAAATTTGTACCTGAGTAACTTGTCAGGAAAATGGTCAATAGCCTATCACATTTCATTAACTGTTTGTTCTCTGTCTCTCTGTCTCCCTGTCTCTGTCTCCTTCTCTCTCTCTTTCTATCTCTATCTTTTTTCCTTGTTGCTGTCCTACTTTTTCTCCTCCTCCTCTTCTCTCACTCTTTCTTTCCCTCTCTTTTTTTCTCTCAAAAAATAGTAGGCCTGCGGAGGAGAGAGGGCTTCCAATGCATTTCCTTTAAAATATACTTAGCTGCCGTACATGGCTCTTAAATCGACATTCTTTCTGGCTTACTTGAAGGGAACAATCAGATAGACTGTAGGTGGTCTATGCTTAGACATTTGAAGCTTTATTCTTAGACAAATATTGCTGGGCTGGTGGAGACTCTGGAAAGCAGGGAGTGCTTCCATGTGTCTCTGTTTATGTGTATATATACTTGTCTAAGGGGAGGGGAAAAGAGCTATTAAGTTTGATCTCTGGAGTCTCTGATTGTGTAATTAGAAATCAATTGAGCAAAACCTAATTTTGAATATATAACCACTTCCGATAACTAGTTTCTACTGAAATGATTTGCCAGGCAATCTTACATTAACATCTAATCTACTCTGAAAATCAGTTTGAAATAGTAAATTGTCCAGGTGATTGAGATAGTCATATAGAGTACAAAAGAAAATATTTCATATTTCACTTTCCCAAGACTGGGTTTGATAAATGCTAACATTATTTGCCTAGAAATTATTTATTTTGGATTTTTATACACAACAAACAAAAATAGGAAGGTTTGAGATTCAAATCCTATCTTATCTGACCTAAGGGTAAATCATTTCATATTTTGGTTTTTCCTAAATAAAAATCAAGAGGTTGGAAGATTGAATGTTTTTGACATCCTATTATTAACATAAAAAAATATCAGAGGGCATAGCTTTAAATCCTTAACTCTATCCACAAGAAAAAAAAATGAAAGAGAAAGTGACTCTACATAGATAGTAATAAGAGGATCTTGAGTTTAATAATATGTCAGATCTTGCCCTGGAGCTTGTATGCAGAGAAGGGCCTAAGGACAGTCCCCATAAATTCAGAGTGATTTGAATAATCACACCAATAAACAGAGTTCTGGGGATGAAGGTGAATTCACATAATTGAGCATTTTTTATCACAGCTTTCTGGTTTCACATCAGATATGTAAAATAGCTTCTTCTTGCCCGTTAAGTACAAAATTGTCAGCAGATATCACCTCAAAATTGCTTAGGGATTCAGTATTTTATACTGTAAAAATAGATTCTGCTTTATGCTGATGAAAACTAAGGTTTTGTTTGTCATTATGAAACATAATTTGCATTGCATTGGGGTGTTTTGCTTTTGTCAAAAATGGGATCTAAAGAAAGTCTCATGGAAACTTTTGTTTGTATCTTCTCTTCTTAAAAATAACTTGTACCTTTGATGATTTGAGTTAATCACAGTCCATTTTAAATCTATGTTTTCATCAGCTTTTGTTGTGCAACTTTCTACCTTTATTTCATGAGGGCTATAGCATGCTTAATTAAAAAAAAAAAAGCAAAAAAAAAGTTACCAAAAACAAACAAACAAACAAACTCTCTACACATCTACAGCTTTTCAAGAAGCACAATATTTGAATGTGTCATCTGTAGCATATTCAATCAATTAAATTAAATTATTTCAAACGATATTTATTTGTTTGGTCTCTATTATGTGCAGAACACAGATCTAATCACTGGGAGAGGTACAAAAGTAAAAAACAATCCCTGTCTTCAGGGAGCTGACAGTTTAGTAGGACTAATATGGTAAAAAGACAAATATCACAATGCAAACTGGAGAATGAAATGTCAAAAGAGAAATGACTGGATTCTGTTTATTTTTCTAAGGATATTAGATGTTATTTCCATTAAAAAATTCTATATTCCAGACTATCTTGTCTACTTTTTTGTTCCTTGTACATAATATTCTATCTTTCACTTCCCCCTCCTTAAAAGTAGAATCCTCTATGCATGGAATGTATAGACTCTCTTTTTACCTTTACCTCTTGCATCACTAAATTCCTTCATAGTTCAAGGCAAGTGATAGTTCCTACACAAAGCTCTTCTCAAATATCCACTTTCCTACCCTAGAAATTATTTTCGAAACTATTTGGTAATTTTTTTTACATATGGCTATGCTGTTTCCTTACAAATAGAATACAAATACTGAGGGCAGAATTTGCTGCAAATGTATAGTGGATAGTTAATAAATACTTATGAATGAATGAAAAAAGAATCAGGATTTTGAATGCAAATTACAGTAGAATATAGGTACCTCAAGAAAAAAAAAGACTTTTTATTTTGTCTTTCTACTTTTAGGACCTATGATATCTTGAATGTGTTAGGTATTTTATAAATATTTTAATAATATGATATGATACACATAATATATAAAATAATATGACATATTATATTATATTATATGTACATGTGTGTACACATAACATTTATATTATATTATTTAAATATGTTATATACATATATAAATATATCTATATACATATATATGTTACATACAGAACAGATAGAGATGGGGATAGAGAAGAAAAATTCATCTCATATAACACTTCCCAAGTTTTGAGATAATAAACTCCAAAATATACTCACACACTTTCCCAATTTGAAGTTGTATGTTCAACAAACACAATTAGCAAACATTTTGCTAAGAAACTATGTTGTATTGGAAAGAATATTGGATTGGGAATCAGAAAACTTGTTTTCTGATCCTGGATCTGGATCTGACTTTGGCATTGGATACTTCTCTGTTCATATACAGATTTTCTTCAACCTTAATCTATATTTGGAGGAACTGCATCCTGTAGTCTTCAATGTCTTTTCCACATTTAAAGACTATATATGAGTCTAATTATTTTGGAATTCTGAGGTATAAAGTTAATTTGAGTGAGTTTTTTATTTCAAAAATAAAAAACCACAAAATTAGAGAAATTGAGAATATTTATACTAGATTCTTTAATGTGAATAATTTGTAAACTCCTATGGATATTTGAGGCTATATCTTCTTTTCTTTTTGTGACTTCATGGGGAAATGGAAAGGGCACTGGACATGAAATAAAAATGGATAGCAGTATAGCAGCATGGCATAGAAGAAAAATTACTAACTTGGGCTTAAAAGCTCCGGCTTTTACACTCACTACCTGTGCAATGACAGGATCACAAAGTCACAATCTCAAGGCTAAAAGAGACTTTTGAATTCTCCAAATCTAATCCCTCATTTCATAGATGAAAGGAATGAGGCAAGAGAGAGATGAAATAAGTTGCCCAAGCTCACAGAAGGAATAAATGACAATAAATATTCAAATCCATGTCTTCTGACTTCATATTATCAGTCCTTTTCATTCTAAAAAACAGAAAAAAACCCCAAAAACCAATATACCAATACCTTTAGTAAACAATCAGGCAAAACTATTGAATAAATCATTCACAAAGATGTACATGTGCATCCACATACATATGTATATTCAGATATACATGCACATGTATATACACAAATATATCTTTATATACACATATTATGACCAGGAACTTTTAGAAAAGCAGTTTAAATTCACAAAGTTCAGTTTTCTCATTTATAAAAAATAATGTAGTTTGAGCAAATGATCTTAAAAGTTTCTACAGATTCTAATCCAATCTACAAATACTTATTTAGTCCCTACTATGTCCAAGTTATTGTGCTAGGTGTTTGAGACAGATACATAGACAAAATGTAAAATAATCCAGTGGCTCTAACATTGTGTGATACCCATTCTAGACGCTAATGCTTTGCTTGAGTTTTACCCGAACAATTTGCCCCAACTTTCCCTCCAATAGACTAAAAGCTCAAGAATAGAATTGTTATTTTTTTTCCTTTTTGTCTTTTTATCTAGTCTAATAGGGAAAGGTAAGTACTTAATATTTGTTTCATGGATTAAAATGGACCTCTTCCACTAATCTTCAATGTGCTCTTCCATAAAATGGGCATCATAATACTTGACACTATTTCTCTCAAACATTTTGTGAAGAAAGTTCTTTGTAAACTAGGAAGTGCTCTATAAATGCAAATTATTATTATCATTATCCCCAGCACCTAGCATGATGCATTGCATATAGTAGGCATCTAATCGATGTCAGTAAAATGTGTTTCCTCTATCAGGAAGCATTTATTCTATTACATTATCACTAGTGCTAGTGTATATCTTTAATATTCATCCCCATAAATAATGATAATGAAATTTTAATAAGAGAATGGTAGACTTAATACTACATATTGTTGAGAATAAATTTTTGGTAGAGTAATATTTTACTATATTTCACATACCTACTGTGATAACAGAGCCCACTAATATTGGAGCATTTAATGGTCAAGTGCAGCCTTTTTTAGTTAAGCGTTTACCATGGAGACAGCTGAATATCTTTGGTTTTCGCATGAATCTTATAAGGCATATCTTTCCAGGAATCTATGCAGTACAATAAAGATGATCTTGATTTCCTACAGAATATTAAAAGGTACATCCTGCTAGGATTTCCTTGTTCAAAGATTTCTACTGTTCTGTGCCTCCATGTGAAAATCACATGGCGAGGAGGCTTTTTCTTGTACAGTGTTAGTCAAGGAAGGTGATGGAGAATAAAGAAAACAGGTAAAGATCACATCTATACCACACCAGAATATCAGAGCAGACAGTTAAGAATTCAGAGAAGCATTTGAAAATTTTGTCTATTGCACATTAAATGCTATTACAAAACACTTAGATTATTGACTGAATTTTCTAATTTTTTTTAATCTGGATAATTTTATGTGCTGAAGCTGAAATTCTGGACAATTTGTGAAAGGTAAAGGTGAAGGATCTATTTCTTGTGATTTCAAGATTGTTTTAGCTACTATCATGGAGTGGGATGAAACAAGATTTTTGCAAATGGAAAAGTTTTTCTTGAAGCTGGGGATGATTTATTGAATGAGAGCTGACTGGGGAGTTAGAAAGACTGAGAAGTCTTAGTTCTGTCATTTCCTTACTCATCTCAATTTCCTCTTTCATAAAATGAATATGTTTCATTTCATCTCTAAGATCTCTATTAGCCCTGTGATTCTATGAATCTTTGATCATTTGTGTCAGGAAAAGTGGCCCCTCCTGCTGGTTATATTTTCCTCCTCTCCCAATACATCCTCTTCGCCCGCAAAAGATTCACATACTAAG
Organism: Myrmecobius fasciatus; assembly: GCA_023553655.1. Taxonomy (NCBI): domain Eukaryota; kingdom Metazoa; phylum Chordata; class Mammalia; order Dasyuromorphia; family Myrmecobiidae; genus Myrmecobius; species Myrmecobius fasciatus. The sequence goes on from JAJPUD010002996.1 coordinate 191,048, forward strand.
AGTTCATAGAATCTTGGAGTAGGAAGAGATCTCAAATCTAGTCCAAACAATATTTGAAAAGGAATCTCACTACAAAATAATCATTCTTGAAAACTTCTAAAAAAAACATTCCTCACTACTTCTCAAGGCAGTGTATTCCATTTAAGATAGCATATTATATACAACACATGCACACATACACACACACACACACAAACTCACACTCTTTGAGAACAGATACTGCTTTCTGTATGCTTTTTCTTCTCTTTTACTTTCATTTGCTTTCTACTTTTCTTTCTTATTGCTATATATTTTGTCCCCCTTCTCTTTCTCTCCCCTCTCTTTTCCTCAGTGCTTTGCACCATTCTTAGTACATGATGACACATTAATAAATGCTTATTTGCTTACAGTTCTAATCATTTGTTGTAATTGTCAGGAATATCCTCTTCATCCTGTGACATCTAGCCAGCATTTGTGTCTTTGTAACTTCCAATCCATTTCTCTTAATTCTCTTAACCCTGGAAGCTAAGCGAATTGGGTTGGAACTTTTTTTTAATATGGTAATCATTCAAATGCTTTAAAAATTATTAGGACATTTTCTCCTTTTTTTTTCAGACTGCACATCCCAAGCTCATTGAAATGATTCTCATATATCATTGTATGATATAAATACATGGCATGTATAGTAGGTAGGCTCTGAAGCCTAGAGAATATGACTTCAAACCCAGTCTCAGACACTTACTAGGTATGTTAACCTGGGCAAGTCACAATCCCATTTGTCTCAGTTCTTCATGTTAAAAAATTACTGAAGAAGGAAATGGCAAATCACTCCAGTAATTTTGCCAGTAATAACTCATAAGGGGTCAGGAAGAGTTGGATCCAACTGAAAATGATTGAATACATCATGATATTGAGTCCCTTTATCGTACCAGTTATTCTCTTCCTTTTACCAATATCCTTCTTAAGATTTGGTGGCCAAAACTGAATATAATACCTCCAAAAGATGTAGTTTTACCAGGACAGCATACTGACAGCAGATTTATGACCTTCCTTGGAGGTTCTGGAAACCATGCTTCTTTTAATGAAGTCTGAGGTCATGGTTGCTTTTTTGGCTATCATGTCTTACTATTTATTGCAGTAGCTAGGGATCAACATGGAGTTTAAAGTCTAGGAAAACACTTTATTAATATTATTTAATTTTATTCTCTTAGTAACCTTGAGTGATAGGCATTTTTATCTTCATTTTACTGAAGAGAAAACAGATTAGAATCCATTCAAGGGATATGCCATATGAAGCTTTGAGACAGCATTGCATAAAGAAAATTGCATTGGACTTACAATCTGAGTATCTTTCACTAAATATCATGTCTGTTATTTATTCTTTGTATAATACTTACTTTAAGGTGTCTGCACCCTTTCATTTTACAGAAGATAAAACTAAGGCACAGGGAAACTTTAATGACTGGACCAAGGAAACATAGCTAGGTGAGAAGATATTGGAAAATAGGTCCTCTGCATTCAGTGCTCTTTTTGCTATTTAGGAGATTGTGTGATCAATAATGTCATTTGGTGGTAAGATTTAATCACACTGTTTACTTTGTTTGGAATTACGTTTTGTGGCAGACATAACTGAGATGATGATAGTGTAATAAAGTTTAGTCATCATCTCTCCATCTTTATTGAGTTATCAAGAAACATTTTTTATTTTTTATAAATAGAAGATAGAAATGGAAATCACTGCTTTTAAATAGGGGAGGCAATGTGGTATAGTGAATAGAGTTTTTGACTTTTGAGTGAGGAATTCCAGGTTTCATATTCTATTTCTGATTACAGCTAACTGTAGGTCTTAAGCAAGTTACTTCACCTCTCCTGAGCCTCAGGCAACTAAGATTTATGTAATAAATAGACAGATTGTATTTTGTAGGGGAAGGAAGTTCCCAAACTGATGTATAACAGATCCATGATGTATTGACTTTTTGATAGAATAAACCAGTATTAACTTTGAAAATAACTATTGTACTCCATTTAGCAAGGGTGGAGGTAGGGAAAATCTATTATTTATAAGACCTGCAATTGAGCTTAGATGGTTTGCCCTTTCAAAGAATTCAATTGTTTTTTCCACCTCTGATTGGAAAAACATTTCTATCAGAGCCTTTATATAGGTATGGGGAGGCCATGAGTTAACCAGCAGAAACCAGCAGAGGGCATCTGTGTCCCATTTGAGACAGATCAATAGTGAACCATTGGTAAGACCAACTAGTGATGTGCTATGGACAGTAAGTGTAGTCCTAGCCCAATGGGGGAGCCACTAAAATGCACCCCTATGTTTCTGTTTAGGGAAATAGGTATTAAATATTTTGTTGGGGGGGGGTTGGGGAGAAGTACAGAGAAGTATCTGGAAGAGAATGAAGGTAAGTTTTTAAAACTTAGAGCAAGACCATGAATAAAGCCAATGATCAAAGACTAGTTCAAGTATGGCACAGTGCCAGGAAGAAATGACCAAATTGGGTAGGAAAAAGGAAAGGGAAAACAACTGCCAAATGGAAGCAATATAAGGATCATTGTGAAGATAATCAAGATGCATTAAAATGGGTTCCTATAAGATAAGAATAAATATTTTGCTGACTTTTTGACAATGCATTTTTTAATGTCCTTAACCCATTTCTCCCCCAATATGGGGTATGGTACCAAATCTGGCATCTTAAAGAATTCATGGTTCAGCATTCTTAAATCCTGATAGTTCCAGTATGAAAGAGAAGTAAATCTAAATAATACTGAAAATAAACTTAATCTAACTTTATATTTTATGGTTATACAAACATACTCTGTGAATATGTCTATCTCCATCTTTTGAAGGATTCCACAAAATCTTTACTCAAACTGTTGTAATTTTTTTCAAAAGAAAGCTCAGTAATTGTCTGTTGGAGACAAAGCTTATGAAAAATTTCCACTTGCATTATTTCTTCATAATCACTGCATGAACAATAGTGCTTATGCCCAAAGCCAAATGTATCTTAATTTAGAATTGGTGTGGGTGTGAAAATAATAAAAGTTTTATAGTATGTTATCTTTGATAACTAAACCAGGGGTCTTGAAATCCTTTGCTTTCCTGGAGACTTACAAAACCCACATCTTCAGCTTACAAGCATTAGAAAGGGTGTGGTTAAATTCATAGAGAGTTTCAGATAAATTCAGAGAAAGAGTAGTCTCTAATATGGCAATTTCTGTTAGAAATTATATAGATGTTACTTTTAGAATTGATGTTATACTTACTGTGATTGTGATCTACTTGCATGACAAACAAACAAAATCAACAACAACAGCAACAAAACACAACCCAAATCACTGTTCCCTCTTTCAGGCTGCCCTATACATGAGAATAGGAAAGTTGAGCAGGTATTTAGAGGAATATACAATGTAAAAGTCAGCTAACATCAAATGGAATTGTTGAATCCTACTTGCAGCCAATCAGTGCAGTAGATAGAGAGTTCAGGCTGCAGTGTTGAAGATCTGAGTTCAAATCCAGCCTCAGAACTTACTATCTGTAAAACTCTGGAAAAGTCACTTTACGTTGATTATTTCATTTGTATTATGAAGACAATAATAGCACCCACCTACAAAGGTTGTGAAGATCCAATGAAATAACAATTATTAGGCATGTAGCATAGTTCCTATCACATAGTATGTGCTATATAAAAAAAATGGTAGCTATTATGATCTAACCTGGTTGGATAAACTTACTCCAGTAAGAACTGGAACTATTTAGCCTAAGAAAGGAGAGATATCAAATACTGGACAAAGAATAGTTTGAATAAACTAGATATTCATCTACCAATCTATCTATTATCTATCCATCATCTTCCTAAAGAGAATATATCCTTAGACATTTGTTTACTAGCTTTTGGGAAAAGCTATTTCTTGTCTTTTATTCTGGTTGGGAACTATGACACATCAGGGAGGTAATACCATGACAAATACAAGTGAATTGAATTTAAGTAAGGGAAAGCTACGCAAAGTCACCTGCCTCACTTTCCCTTCCAGAGCCATCTGGGTCCAGTGGCAAGATAAAGATCAAGACTTCTGGAGATGGCCCTGGATGCAATGGGAAACCTTGGCCTTTTTAAGCTAATGTCTTCAACAGGTCTCAGTTTGACTGAGGCTGCACCCATTCAATGATTAAGGGTTATACAATTAATGAGTTATTGTGGAGCAGGTACAGAATTCTGATGCTAGAGTCAAGGGTTTTGAGTTCAAATCCTATCTCTTTAAAGCCTGTTTGACCATAAGTCATTTCACTTCCCAATACTTCAGATTTCTTATCTGTTAATTGAAAGGATTGGATTAGATGATCTTTGATGCTTTTCCCGGCTCTAGTTCCATGTTACTTTTAACAAATTAAATTTAAAAAGAATGCTTGCCTAATTTTACCATATTACTATTGCTTTGTTAGGTGCTATGAGAGAATAAAAGGCAGCTAGGTAGTTCCTTGGATAGAGTAATAGACCTGAAGTCAGGAAAACTCATCTTGATTTAAATCTGGATCATTTACTATCTATGTGACTCTTGGCAATTCACTTAATCCTGTTTGCCTCAATTTACTTATCCTAGCTGGAGAAGGAAATGGCAAACCATTATAGCATGTTTACCAATAAAATTCCAAATGGGGTCACAAAAAGTTGGACACAATTGAAAATCACTGAACAGAAACAAAAATGAGAAAATGAAGGAATGTTTAGTTCTAGTATACTTTGCATAGCTGTACACTCAGACTGGTTCAGTACTGCATTTCATATTTATGAAGGGCATTGACAAATTGGAGTGCAAAAAGTAGAGAGAAAACTTTGGTGAAAGACTGAGATCATACCATAAAAGATCATGCCATTGAAAGAACTGGATTTATTTAGCCTGGGAAAGGGAAGACATCAGATGTTGGATAGGGAACCTGATATATCTCCCTAGGTATTTGAAGGGCATTGTAAAAACATTAAACTCGTTTTGCTTGGCCACAGACAGCAAAACTAGGAGCAAAGTTGCAGAGCAGCAGATTTAGTTCAATATGAAGAAAACCTCATCATTTGAGCTGTCCAAAATGGAATGGGAGGGAGGAAGTAGTGCACTCTCTAAGATTGGAAGCCTTGAAATGGCGGTGGGGTGGGTGGTAAGTTATCATTTGTTAGATGGAATCCATTCTCTACATTCAGTCTCCCATTTCAGCTTTGGGCTCCTATGGCATATATCATACAGTCAGTCCCTGCCTCAAGGAACTTAAAGCAGGAAAGTGAGAAAACTTTCAGAATATTATAGGGAAACATGCTATTAAGCTGCATATTTTAATTTTCTAATGGCCCTGACTCATGGGTTAACTCAGCACTCTCTGGCCTAGATGCTGGGCAATAGCTTTGCCTTGGGCTCTCTGTATAGGGCTTTTGTTTTCCTAGGGCTATCTTCAATACCAGTGGGACTTACTTTTTGGGGGAAAAAAGAGATTTAAGCATCAAGGGGGAGGCTTGTGAGCTTGGCAGTAAGGTAGAAAACAGAAGAAAATGGGCTTAAGGTTTTGAGTAGCATGGAATGACAGGCACTTATTGTGGATATGATGAGATCCATTCTGCCCATTACTTATTAAACTGAAGGGAAATCACAAGACATCCTTTTGAATCAGGCACGTTTCTTTTCACATTTTCTAGCCATTCATTCTGCTCCCTTCTGAAAGATTTGGAAGGAGGAGGAGAGTAGGGGAGAGGGGGACATGTCTGTGAAAGCTGTTATGAAGCTGCATTATCTGTAAACAACTTGTTCCCCCACCTTTTAGCAGCATATTTTCCTTGATTCGCACCAGCTGGTCGTTTCTAATTTTTCCTCAGTGTCTTGGAATAGCTGCTGTTCCTTGAAGCTTTTCTCTTAACCTTTGCTGATCATGCCCATGTGCTTGCACTTCCTAAAGACAATCAGAACCTCTGTGACAATCTAACCGACTATGATCTCCCTTGTCTAGCCAAATCATTAAGGCTTAAACATATGGAGGTGCCACAGATAACCTTTGGGCAAAATTTATTCAGGTTTACATTTTTTTTAATATAACCCGATTACTTTTTGTTGTAAAAACAAATGAGACAGTGGGACATAACCATTAGCAGAAATTCTACATTATTCTTCTGACTTGAGAAGAAGGCAATGAATTCTCTAAATCCACAGTAGTAAGAGTCAGAAGAAGCCCAATGGACCTCTCCATTATTCACTCTGTCTCCTGCTTGCTGCTACCTTCAGCAGTAGCCTCCTAAGAACACAACATGCTTCTTGCTCAAGTGAAAAAATCAGCATATCTGTGTGTTCATTCACAATTAAATCATTTTAGTATGGTACGTTTCTATTTGATAAGCATTTATTAAGTACCTATTATAGGCAGAGTACTATGGTATGCACTGGAGACAATGAAAAATTCACATAAGAAATGGTATGTTCTCCTGAAGTGATAGTGTGGAAAAGAGCTATGATGTATTTACAAAAAAAAAAAAAATGTAATGTAAAATCATATGTGAGGTACTAATGTCATGGTGAATTGACATTCAAACTCAGACTCAAGAATTAGTTAGGTTTAAGACCTTCCTCCTATCATTGTACACGGCAACAGCAAGATCATATAACGATCAATTCTGATGAACATGGCTCTTTTCAACAATGAGATGATTCAGGCCAATTTCAAAGATCTTGTGATGATGAGAGCCATCTATACCCAGAGAGAGGATTATGGGAATTGACAGTGGATCACAGCATAGCATTTTTAATCTTATTGTTGTGGTTTGCTTGAATTTTATTTTTTTTCTCATTTTTTCCCTTTTTGATCTGATTTTTTTTGTGTGCAGCAAAATAATTGCATAAATATTTATGGATTTTAAATATATGTTTATCATATTTAACATATATTGGATTATTTGCCATATAGGGGAGAGGGTGGGGGGAAAGGGGGAAGGAAATTGGAACACAAGATTTTTTTAGGGGTCAGTGTTGAAAAATCATCCTTGCATATGTTTTGAAAATAAAAAACTTCAACTAAAAAAAAAAAGACCTTCCTCCTACACATGCTCCCATTACTTTTAACCTCTTTCTCTATTCTCTGACTCACAATGTAACCTTTGACCCAGACTCTCAGGAAATTCCTCAATACAATGAGTTAGATGGCTGCTGTCTTGGTTTCTTGACAGTCTGGATTATAAATTTCAGAAACATTCCAGAGGATCCCTGTTTTCCAGCAGCCATTCCATAATTCTTGGTATGCATTTTTTCTTCTTTTTGTTGTTCTGTCAACAAAAACTTTCCTAAACTCTATTCTTTGCTCAAGTGATAATTGAAGAACACTCCTTATTCTACCTCCATGCCTCATGCTTCTACCTACCATAAGCTATTGTGTTTTGATTGTGATAACCTCCAATCCATTCTACACATAGTCATTAAAGTGATTATCTAAAAGTGTAGGTCTGATCATGTCCCCCCATTCTCCAATACCATGACTCCCCATGTTTCTCATTGCTTCAAGGATCAAATATAAAATCTCCTTTTTTTAACATTTAAAAGTCTCCAAATTTTGTCCCTTAACTTAACTTTCCAGTATTCTTATATCTTATTCTTCTCTTTGTATTTTGCTATCCAGACACATGATAAGACTGTTCAACTCTCATCTCTCTGCCTTTGCCTTAACTGTTCCCATGAACTTTTCACTTCTTCCTTTTGAGATCCCTATTTTCCTTCAGAAGTCATCTCAAGTACTATGTTGAACTGCCTGTCAAGTTTCTAACTCCCTCCCACACCTATGTTTTATTCATTTTGTATATATTCCATATAAGCTTGTATATATACTCATTGTCTCCTACTATGAAAGGAAACACTGGGATTTTTGTCATTTTCATCTTTATATTCCCAGAGCTTAGCACATATGCTATCAAGCTGAATATTATTCATTTTCTGATGGGACTGACTCTTAGGTTAACTCAGCCCTCTTAACACATAGGAAGAGCTTAATAAATGCTTATTGATTTGTCATTCCCAGTTCTTTCTGTGGTTTTTGATTAGAAATTTCCATTTCCTTATATCTTTATATTCATCTCTCTGCATTTCCTGGGAAGCTCACGTTGTTTGTCATCTTTTTTTGGGGGAGGAATGTCACTGAGGAACCTCTCTTTTCCTTTTGGTGAAGGAAACAAAAAAAAATACAAATGCTAAAACTCATCCGCTAATCTTGAGTTTACTCAGTTTTTCATGAATATAAAAAACATTTTTGTCTCAAGAGATTGAAATTTTCACCCCAGTAATTTCTCATTCTCATTCTCTGTCTACCACTTTAGGGGCACCACCTTTCTTGCCAGTGCTAAAGAGGGCAACTATGGTGTCACTTCATATATTGAAGTTCTTTCCTTTTTCTTATTTACAGAAGGGCTGTGATTTCAGTTTCTTCAGTCTGAGCCTGGCTCTTGTCTAGAGGTTGGTGAAAGATAATTTGGTATTCATGGTAGCAACTAAGATCTGACAGAGCCCAGAATGATCACAGTGTGGAATTCCAGGTGGAGATTTGGAGATGTGGGGTTGATCTGCAACCTACTGACCAGTCACGAGTTAGTCTGCAGCAGGACAGCAAGCTACTGAATCCCCTGAATTACACTTTTTTTAGGCAAATGATTAGCTGATTGAAATTCATCTCAATAAATTGACTTTCTTCCCTATTATTAGGCTGCCTGTGATGATATTTGGATCCTTTTCCCTTATTATTAAAAATGAGTTCTGATTGAAGCAAGGACTGCTTAAGGTATTCATGACTAAACTTGAAATAAATAGAAAGGATTTGCTGAATTTCGGGGTTATCTTTATGAAAATTTCATTGTTGGACTAAGCGTACTTTTTCTAGCCTGCATATCAGGAAAATGTGGAACAAAAAAGAAATGCAGTTCTCAGAGGGAGCTGATTTTTCTTGTGGATTACTACATAATTATAAGAAAACAGTGTCGCATTACCGTGAAATTACTATATATTTTTCTTTGTGTCAAGTTCAACTTGATTGAGTTTGACACGTTTAAAATGACATAGTATTAATATACTTACTTCTTATTTCCAAATCATCCTAATTATTTTTCTTCCACATCTGTTTCTTGTATTCTTATCTTAGTCTTCTCAAGACTGACTTGCTCTTTAACACAAAGAAACCAAAAAACAGGGAAGGGAGACTTCCTGGGGTTGTGCCTGCTGAGCCTTCTTGCCAACAAGTTGCTCCCTAATCAACAGCACTTATGCAGCATGGTAAAGGAGATTAGAATCTCCAGAATCCTCTTCCTATGTGCTCAGAACTTTCTTGGTGAAAAAGAGATCCATTAACAGCTTTCCTGGCTAAACCCCTAAACTGTAGGCCTGATGAGAAAGAAGTATAAGCATTCAGAACCCAGTTGTGGTCAATAATGAGATCTTAAATGTGCAAATAAACATTAGATAGAGAAAAAAGAGAAATGTGATTTGATCATGCTGTGATTCATTTATTTTGTGCTTAGAAATTGAGAGGAAAGAATATAGCTGAGGGAATATCATCCATTACTACTTTATCCTAGATACATGATTTTCTTTAGAACACAGAACCCTGTAAAGAAACTGAGAAGTAGAATATCACAGTTGATTGTTTCTTTACCATTGTGCTTGCTATTAAAGATCATTTGAAAATTGATTAATTAGGAGGCTGATCCTTTAGGCAGAAGGAATAAGCCATTTTAAAAAAAATTATTGCATGTGAGAGACCTTATTTTAATATTGTTAAACCTTTTGCCTCATGGATCACTCAAAGCAATTTCCTTTAGTTTAAATTTGTAGCAGGAAAGGCAGGTCTATTTGCATACCCCATCTTTTTCAGAGTATTGTAGGGCTTGGTATTTAGCTTTTTGGTATTAAAGTCAATTACAAATGATTTATTAGCTATTAGGATGGTGCAATATAAATAATAAACTTGAAGGTTATAGATAAATAATGTTTTTAATTGGAATGCTAATAAATTATAATATCATCTTAGGAAATAAGAACTAGATTCCCCAAACAGCAGAGTAAAAGTCATCTAATGAAAATATACCAAATAATAGCATAAATTAAGCTTGGCTGTCAGAAGGAACTCTGCAAAAGAAGAAATGCATTCCCATCCCAAAGATAATTTATTTCAATTTGAATTTATGCATTGCAAACACAAACAGATATGAACCACAATAAATCTGATGATGCTATTTCCAGAAATCTTTTGGCTTCTGATTAGCCAACATTAAATATTTTTTCTATGTTTTGATATTTGCAAATAGCTTACTGTAGTGAAAGATGTTGAGGGTACCACCATTTTGCCATTCAACTAGATTTGGAATTCAAAGTTGTCTTTGACTCTTCTCTTGCCTTTATCCCTTCCCCTCTAAAACTAGTTGCTAAGCCCTGTCATTTTCTCCTCCCATATATCACTCACAACCATCTTTTCTACAGTCAAGACCATTGCTCAAGGCTTCATTAACTCTCACCTGGATATTAAATCTCCTAAATAGTCTCCCCTTTTCAGCTACTTCCCTTCACAGTTCATTTTCAGCAGATCTGTCCAAGCAAACTTTTGAATGTACAAATTTGCTAACTGGATACATCATTGCCAAGCTAATCTTCAGAGAAGATAACCTTTTCTCCTATACTTCATGAAAAACTTTTATTTTTATATGGATTGTTCACATTCTATATAATCATGTTTATCATCATTCTTTTATGTGGATTGTCTTCTGGTAGAACATGGGAGAGTAGAAACCATTTTTTTAAATTAAAATATTCTCTCTCTTTTAGTGTCATCCATGATATTATCCATTCAGTCAGGTCTTGTTTCATTTTTGTTGATTGGAAGTGAAATGCATTATTGCTCTACTCAAAATATTTAATTTTATCTGTGGGATTAACATTAAAACCAGTTACTTTAGTATTCAAAGATCTCCATGATACTTCCCTTCCTTCAATGTCCATGTTAAAAACCATTTCATCTATGAAGTTTTATCTGTTCTCTCTAACAAAAATATTTTGGTGCTTCTTATATTATTCTTGGCTACACTTGATATATTTTTTGTTTTTACAATCATCATAGTCTACTACACATAATATTTATCTGTTCACATGCCAAGTACATATCCTCCATTTAGCTACTAAACTCATTGAAAAGATTCTGTCTTTTATTAACTTTCATCTTTCCATCCTCCTTTCTAAACTTTGAGTCTTCATTTCATAGTAGCTTAATAAATATTTGTTGAATAAGCACTAAACATTTTAAAAGTTGTATTAATTTTTTAAATATTATAAACATTTTCCTGATTATATCTACTCTGTGAGAGATCTTTTATAACAAAATAGAGTAATGAATAAAACTAACAATACAGTCTTTTAATCTGAAAATGCAGCTTATATTTCATATTCATGGCATCTTACACTAATATCTAATTTAAACAAATTAAGACAAATTCACTTTTTACTAACTCACAATCATATACCATTGGGGAAAGGTATTTGTGTAACAAGCACAGCCCAGTAAAATATATTCCATCAAAGATTATATATTTTCTGAACCTGAAATTCATTCCCTCTGTCGTTGAATAGCATATTTCATCATCTGTTCTCTGGAATCATGAATGGTCTTTGAATTGATAATGCTTCTTACAACTTTAAAGGTTTCTATTCTTGCAATTTTGTTATTTTATAAATTGTTCTAGTTCTCTGCTTATTTCATTCTTCATTGATTTATAAAAATCTTAAAATTTGTTCATTTTATATTATTCGTATTATAACAAATATTGTTCATCTGGTTTTCTTCACTTCACTCTGCATCAATTCATATGTCTTTCAATATCTTTTTGAAATAATTTATTTCTTAAAAAATAGTAACACTTTATTTCATTCATAATACACAATTTATTCAGCCATAATAATTTAAATTAAATATTTCCTCTAATAGATGTCAGGATTTTAAATGTCTCTTGTGAGATTACATTTCTAGTCTCTTTGCTTTTACATTGTTTGTCCCCCATATGCAAAATGTTCTCCATAGCCACTCCCATCTCATGAAATTTCTGTTTTCTTTAAAGCTTTTCCTGGTCTCCTCTGAAGCCCTTCTCTTTAAGGTTACTTTCTAATCTACTAATGCCTTTCTCTTTAAGGTTAATTTGCATCTCCTTCCCATGTGTTCCCACATGTTCCCATGTGAATATATATTCAGCAATAATGAAAGTTATTTCAGGCCAGAGAAATTTTACTTTTATCTTTAATCCTTAGTACTTAGCAGAGTGCCTGGCACATAATATTTCATAAATGGTGGTTGATTGATTGATTGATAGCTCAATAACCTTCTGGTTTTACTAGGTACTTATTAAATCATTCACCCAAAGATCATTAGCTTTGGCAAGTTCTGTTTTTCTTTAAGAGGAACTGAGGATCTCCAAATTTGCATAATGTTAATATACACATTAATTAGTATGTCTGCTTTAGGCCTCTACTTCATTTCCTGACAAAGTCATTCTCCTGGAATTCCTGTAGATTTCAGCCTATATTGTATATTTATGTGTTTATGTTGCAACCCTAACAACAAAATCAATAGAATTTAAACTGTGTGAAGGTAGGGACAAGTGTTCATTTTTATTTTTTTTTTCATTGTTTAGCAAAGTAAGATGTTTAATATATATATATTTGTTTTATTGAATTGATTCTGGTTTCAATTTCAATTAATTTTTCAGTTAATTACATATTCCTTTGTAATTTACTTACAGAGAATATTTATTATATTTCTTTGCATCAAAGATAGAACTTAGCTCAATATTTTACACCTATCATTATTATGGGAAGAATGGAAGGAAAAGAAGGAATGTAGGAAGGAAGAAAGAAGAAAGGAAAGAAAGAAAAAGGAAGAAAGAAAGGAAGAAGAGAAGGAAGGAGAAAAGGAAGAAGTACAGAAGAGAAGAAAGGGGGAAAAGGAAGAAGAGAAAGAAAAAAGAGGAAGAAAAGAAGAGAGGAGAAAGGAAAGAAGGAGGGAAGAAAGAAATGAAAAAAGGAAGAGAAATGGAAAAGGAAAGAAGAAAGAAAAAAAGGAAGTAAAGAAAGAAGGAATGAAGGAAAGAAAAAAAGGAGGGAAAGAAAAGACAGAAAGGATGAAAGAACCTTAGGTCAATCAAACATTTGTGGGGGGTTATGTTGAACAAATAGATTTTTATTCTCCTAAAATATTATTTGTCTAAGTAGAAAATAAAGAGAAGAAATATTTTACTAAATACTGATGTATCCAATTTTAGACTTCATTTTTTGCTCCGAATATGACCTGTAGAAGAATTCTTCTATGTAAGTACATTCTAACTAACTAAAATTATCTTGAAAGGGACAATAGTGAACCTATGTCTGTATGTTTTTTTCCCCTTTCAAAGAGATCTTATTTTAATTTTTCAGCCTATAATTGGAGAACTATATTTGAACCAACATATTGTAGAAGCATTTTTCAGATGTTACTTTTGAAATTCCATTACCTTTCTTAGTATCTTAGAAATGAGTCTTTAGGCAAAAAAGAGTTGCTTTACCTTTCTCTTATCATGTCTTAGAGTGCAGTAGGGTGAGAAAGAGTTTGCAACTGACAAAGTAGTGGACTATGACTTCAAGAACTTCTTTAGAGAAAAAGTGTATAACCTATATAGTCAACCTTCCAGTGAAATACAGAGGACACAAAGCAGCATTGGAATATTTGTGTTTATTACATAAAACATTAGACATCTGGGGCAACAGGGAAAGTGAGACAGGAAATGCATATAACATAGATTTAGCTCAATAGATTCAAAGGATTTAAAAATAAATGATAAGCTCCTTTTGACCCACTGTATTTAGTTATTTAGAAACCACTGTATTACAGCAGAAATACTAATCACAGAATTGCAAAATATTATCACCAAAAGGAACTTTAAAACATGATATGTAAGATCCTAGAACATAGATCTTTAGACCTGGATGAGGACTTAAAACATAAAATGTTACTTTTTCAAGGACCTTAGAAATCATGAAATCAAATTCTCCCATTTTACAATGAAGAAATTTGGGAGGAATAATGTGCTAAATTTCAGATTCCAGCGAGCATAGAGGTTTATATATGCAATAAATATTTATTTAGTTGAATTAAACTGAGCCCACTTAAACTTAGTTGAATTAAATGCAGACTTTTCATTGCCCAAACATGTTAACTGTTGGTCCAATCCAATGAGGTATACAGATGTCATAGACACAGTGGATAGAGCACTGAAATCAGGACAATGAATTAAAATATGGCCTCAGATACTTACTAGCTATATAAAATCCTAGGCAAGTCCTTTAAACTCTGTGTGCCACAATTTCTTACCTGTGAAATGGCAATAATAGCACCTATGGTTGTTGTGAGGACTAAATGTGGCAATAATTGTAAAAAATTTAGCATAGTGTCTGACATATAGGTCATTTTACATTAACACTAGCAGTTATTAATATTATTATTAACTAAATATAATTCAGTCCAAAAGTTATTGGGTGATTAAATATGCAAGCACTGGGAAGAAGAACAAAACAACATTCATTTTTTGAACTCCAGAAGCTTCTATTCTAGTGGGGGAAACATATGTACATATATTTATAAATAAAATTTTAAGGATGAAGTAGGTGATGCAATGGATAGGATATTAGGGTTAAAATTGGGTCAATTCCTTTTCATGAGTTCAAATTCAGCCTCAGACACTTACTAGCTGTGTGACTCTGGGTAAGTCACTTAATCCATTTGTCTTGGTTCCTCATCTGTAAAATGAGTTGGAGGAGGAAATGGCAGACCAATTCAGTATTTTTGTGAAGAAAATTACAAATTGGGTCACAGAGTCAGATACAACTTTAAAATGACTGAAAAACAACAGAAATAGCAATAAAACGTATGGGACTCAGGAAAAAATTCCCAAAGGAGGCAATACATGAGCTGAGTCTGGAATGAAGTTAGAGGATTTCAAAGGCAAAGTTGAGGAGAGAATAAATTCCATACACATAGACATCCTGTGCAATATACATGAAAGCTGCTACCATGAAATAAGCCTGAGGAAGTAAAATTGATCTAAATTATGATTGGCTTTTAGAAGTCAATTGGAGGATTTTCCTTTCCTTTTGTTCTTTTTTTCTATGTTCTTCCTCCCTGAGGCAACAGAAAATTAATGAAGGTACTAAAGTAGTGAATCAATCAATAAAAAGTTATTAAGTGCCTATTGTATGCGGGTCACTGTGCTAAGTAGGGGAATGGTATAGATGTATATATAGAAATACTTTTTTGTGTGTTGCTCTCATTATAGAGGGAGGAGTTTACTTATGCTTGAAAACTGATAATTATTTAGCTGATTATTAAATTTTTAAAAATTCAATAGAGACTTTAGTTCTGCCACTAACTTTGTCTCCTCATCACCCATATACATGGATCTCAAGTTGTTAAGCAACTTGTTCTGGGTTACACAATTACTAAATATCTGAGATTGGCATTAAAAAATGTTTTCTGGACTCAAGGCCTAGTATTCTATCCCATGGACCACTTTAGTATGTGAATTGCCTTGGAACATCTATAACTGATGAAAGAGAATTAGAAAAGTTCTAAATCTGACCCTTATTATCTGTGTGACCATGTTTCATTGGGCTCATTTTCCTCACCTGTAAAATGTGTGTGTGGGGGTGGACTATAATATAATAATATAATGGAAAATAATATCAATTATTTGAATATCTCTAATTCAATCTTCTTGAATCAAGCTACACATAAAATGAAATTTAATTATTTGTTCTTATTAGTATCCTTGAATGCTTTTCTTTGTTTTATACTCCAATATTTTTTAATCTTATCAATGCATGTATTCCCTCCACTAAATCAGTTCACAATCCCACAATGCTCATACTGTACAGTTTTTCTTCCTTTTCCATGTCTATGCCCAAACCCACTATGTTTTATAATATACATTAATTATCAGAACTAAAACCTGCAAACCATTTAGAAATGCCATAATACTTGGAAATAAAGAACAGATTTGGAAAAAAAAATCTTCACTCCTTCATTACCCCCCAAAGATTGTTTCCTTCAGTGAGACAGAGACAGTATGAGAAAATATATTACCACCAGAAGCTAAACCTGGTTGTGAATAGTTCCAATTTCATGGTATTTTTTCTCTATGAATGAACTCCTACAGTTTAAAAAATGACTGCTAAAAATATGGAGTTCGTATATAATAAAATAGGTGTCTTTTGGGATAACTGGGTAATTAATTCATTCCTCATCAGCATGTCTGTAGCTACCCGATGTATTGCATATAACTGTGGCTCATTAGTAATGCGAGAGAGACACTCAATGTTGAAATTATTTTATATACTATTTGGCTGAGATTGTATCTCCATTACTTTATCTCGATTACTTAATGTGAGGTGTTGGAGTTTTCCTGGGCTTCAATGAGACATTTGAAATGCACCAGTTGCCTCTTTTAAACCAATTTAATTCTATTAAATATAATAATATTTAGCACTTATAAGGTATCATCTCCCTTCAAATGGAAACATTAACTGCTGTAATTAATCCTCCTAGCACTCCTCCAGGCTAAAAATACAAATAGAAATAAAGAAAGCAATTAAGAGCAGGTGTACCTTGGTATAAAAAGGAAGTGTGAATAGAGAATCAGCCACTGACTCAGGCAGGACTCCTGAGTTCAATTTCTTCTAGGACTACATTTTTATGCCTCAGTTTCTTTAGTACATCATAATCTTAGCTCAATTTCTTCTAGGACTACATTTTTATCCCTCAATTTATTTAGTGAATCATAATTTAACCTTCAAATAGGAGATGAGGATTCACAAATTTATGTTCTTTTTCTTGAATTCTCTGGAACAAATTTAGTAAGAAGCTCTATTATTATAATTTATATAAAGCAGCTTTGAAACTTTAGAGCACTATGCAAATGTCAGCTATGATCAACAAAGGGAAGTGAAGACAATAGGTTTTTCTGTGTTCTAAGACGGCCTTGCATTGTTTGGAGATGGCATAACAAAAGGTGAAAGAGGCTGGCATAGAATGTTTTAATGAGAGAATTTTGAAAGTCATATAATCCATGTTCTTCCCCTTACACACACACACACACACATACACACACACACACACACACACACACACACATGAGAAGGAGTATATTGAGGGTTAGGATGACTTGGTTAAGATCAAATAGATAATTAATTGCAAAGAATAAAATGATATGCCAGAACTCATGGTTTTAAGACCAGTCCAATATATTTTTCAGTTTAGTCTCACACACTGTGTGCGTCTTGTCTATCTGTCTTGTTTATGCTATTCTTGGACATCTCTACATTTAACATTTTAGAAAGTAATAAATGAGAGAGATTTAGAGATCTTGAGGCACACATTGTCTTGCCTCTCCCATTTTATAAATGAGAAAATAAAGGCCCAAAGAGGTTTCAAAAATAAATAAAGCTTCTCCAAAAACAAATAGCCAGAAGGGGTTTGGAGAAGATAAATACATTCTACTTGGTCTGAGTCAAATTGTCTGAAAGGCATTATTTTCAGTTCTGACTGTCACATAGTAGTTCAAAATGGACTGGAAAAACTTCAAGAAAGGATACTCTCACTGGGATGTAAAGGGTGTTCAGCCCAGCTCAGATGGAGTCTGGGAAAGCCACTGAGCGAATCTTAATCACAGCAAATCAGCAACTAAAACCCTTAGTCTGGGCTTAGTTAAGAAACAAATCAGTGTGACAATTTTCAGTCACAGCTCAAAAGACAAACTTTGGAAAACCAGGCTGTTTCCTTAAGAGAGTTCTGCAAACAGAAAGAGTCCCTTTGCTCAAAGCTAAGACTCAGATTTGCACAGGAAGCTTGGGACAGCACCCCCTACAACCCTAGGAGCAGAGGTGGACCTTAAAAGTAAAAATAGAGTAAATACCAAAAGAGAAGGAAAGAAAATAGGCAAGAAACAGAAAAAAACCTTGGTCATAGAAAGCTACTATGGTAACAGGGTGTTCCCTGTCAAAATACAAACTCATATAAGAACAGAATGTCCATAAAAGAAATCTCAAAGAGTGAAATGAAGTTGTCTCAAGCCCAAAGAAGCTTCTTGGAAATGATCATAAAAGACTTTAAAAGGCAAATAAAAGAAGTAGAAGAAAAAATGAGAAAGGAAATGAGAGGAATGCATGAGAGAGTCAAGAACATAGAGAAGGAAAGAAAAAATTGTCCGAAAAAAACGACTTTTTAAATAGTAGAATTAACCAAATGGAAAAAGAAATACAAAAGCTAACTGAAGAAAATCACACATTAAAAACTAGAACAGAGCAAATGGAAGCTAATGATTTTGTGAGATAGTAAGAATCAGTCAAACAAATTAAAAAGAATTTAAAAATGGAAGAAAATATGAAATATCTCATTGGAAAAGTAGTTGACCTGGAAAATAAGTCCAGAAGAGACAATTTAAAAAATTATTGGTCTACCTGAAGGCCATGACCAAAAGAGATCATTAAGGAAAATCACCCCAATATTCTAGAAACAGAGGGTATATTAGATTTTGACCCCAAAGAACACAACTGGCAAATGTGTGAATGTTGTAAAAAATTAAATTTAGGCTTTTTTTCCCTCAAAAGGAATATATTATTGGTGGAGGTCTAAGAATTCAAGCTAATGAAAAAGTAAAATGGCCTTCCTCAGAAGTTCCACCTTCAATGAAAAAATTTAAAACAGAAATTGAATGACCTCTTTGTTACGTTTTGGAGAGAATTTATTTTTAATTAAGGATTGTATTTCACAGACACATTCTGAGAATAACTTGAACTTGAATTTTCTTATTCTGGGTCCAGTGTCTTTTTTATTTTTAGCCATATTGTCTTTATTACTTTTAATTTAAACTTCTCCTTTTAAATGCTATGTGCTTGTTTTTGTTTTCAGTGGAGTTTTGTGAATATCTTAAAACTTCATTCTTGTGCTTCATTTAGGGAGGACTAGTTTTAAGTTTATTGGGTAAATGAGAGGATGTGGCTTCCAAGAATAATGCACAATATGATCATTATGTGTTTAGGTGTATAATGATAGTAGATGATTAGTAGTCTAGTAGATGATCTTTTTTCGAGAAGGGGTAAATATTCATTTAACTGCAAACAATGTCATTGAAATGTAATCAACAACCTTGCTATTTTGAAGAAAACATAGAAAATAGGAAGAGTACTGGCAGAAAAGTCATTACCAAATCAATGTCTTCTAGAATTGGTTAACCTTGCCTGTACTGCCAGAAAGCCTCTATAGGGGAGGAGGGCCAGACACAAACGAAGAATAAGTTTCTGTAACAAAAGGTGACATAAAGACAGGGAGTAATTCCCAAATCAAGATCCTTTTAATCATCCTCATATTCAAGGGTTTATGCTGGGGAAGGAGCAGAAGAGGTAACAGAATGGGACATAAATACTGGCCATTAAGGAGAAACAATCTTTAAAATTTTCCAAGTGACCCTCATTGAACCTGAATACAGAATGATGATAGAATAACAGAATTTCAAATTTCAAAGGTCATGAAGTTTAAACTCTTCCTGAAGTGTGAATCGTAGCTACAAAAGCATATTTTATACAAATGTGCATATAAGTATGCATATATGCCTTGTATAACAGAAGTCTAGATTTCAAAGTCTTCTCCAAGGTCACACAGTTTAAACTCTACCTGAAGCATGATTCCTTGCTATGACAACATACTTTATACACAGAAGTATGTATGTGTATATGTATATAGAGTTAATTCTATTTTTCTTCTTTAATTAATTTTCTCCCCCTCCAAAAGGGAAAAAAATCCCTGTAAGAAATAAATCCATGTAATAATTAATGTTGTGTCTGTTCAGCCATTTTGAAGTTATATCCAACTCTTTGGGAGCCCATTTGGAGTTTTGTTGGCAAAGATACTGAAATAGTTTGCCATTTTCTTCTCTAGTTCATACAGATGAGGAAACTGAGTCAAACAGGGTTAAGTGATTTGCCCAGTGTCACACATCTAGGAAGTGTGTGAAGCCCAGATTTGAGTTCAGGAAGATGAGTCTTGATTTCAGGCCTGACACACTAACCACTGAACAAGCTAGTTTCCTTGTTTATATGACAATTAAAGATTTATAAAATACTTTGCATGTATTATCTCATTTCATACAACAATTCTGATACAACAGGAGGGTTCTATTATTATCTCCATTTTACAGATGAGGAAACTGATATTAAGAAGTATCATTTAAGATTGTCTCGATAGAATTGCCATGGTTTAATTTAATTATTTAGCTTTTTACTTAATGTTGCTTAATCACTATCTTTCAGGATCATGTTCTTCCTCTGTAAGTTGAAAATCTAACAAAATGGTTATCTCATATCATATAGCAGTTGTAAGGCTCAAATATGATAATGATGCATGATAATGCTTAAGTGTCATCTGTATATGTGTGTGTATATATATATATATATAAATGCATATAAATATATACATATACATGCAAATGTATAACACATTGGTAATATACCACATATTGCATACATACACTGCTATTATTGTTCTTGGTTGATGGTGAACCTCTACTGGAACACTTTGATAACCAAGAATTCACAATCCTTTAAATCATTTAATTCTTTTGCTTAACAGATCAAAATACTAAGAGGTTTTATTGATACTAAACTTCAATCTGCTATTCTCTAACTTTAGTCCAGTTAGAACTAGTTTTGTTCTTTATCACAAATCTAAAGAGGTTTGAAATCTAAATCAAATATCTTAACCTTTTAGCATCTAATTCATTGCTGCATCAGGAGAAGGTTACAAGAAGGGAGAAAATACTTTTAAAAGTTATTCTTTTTGTAAAGGAACAGGAAAACAGAATACTAGGGAAAATTTTGAAGGTGGAAAAACAAAAGAAATCAATAAAATGCATTTTTAAGAGTCATCTCCATGTAAGAGAGTGTATCACATTGTGAGAGGGTTTGGAATCATGGTTTATTCCTTATGATGTTCATTGTGGGTCTCTTGGAAGATAACTTTTTTATTCTACCAGTAGATGAAACAAGTTAATAAACATATCAGAAAAAAAGAAGAAAAAAAGACCGAGATTAAGAAACCAAAAAAACCTTTTGTTCTGGAAAGATTAGGTTTAGATTCAGATGACCTACCTGGGCTCTAACATATATTATCTTTGGGAATATCTGATTTGAAACTGAAAAAGATCAGATGTTCTTCTAGTCTAATTTCTTCATTTTACAGAAGAGAAAACTGAGTTTTAGTGTGGTGAAATGATTCTAATTGATTACACTACTAGTGAATAAATAGTGGAGCCAGGATTTAAATTAAGTTCTGCCTCTAAATCCATTTCTTTTTCCACTATACTATGATGACTTTTTTCTAAGAACTTTGAGCCTTATATTTCCTTCCTGAAAAATGAAAATCGTAACCTTGAGATATATCTGTTGAACTAGCAGGGTGTTAGGAAGATCATGCATTCTTTCCCTCACTAAGAGGTCTTTCTTCTGGACCATTTGATTTGATTAATTATAGTCCTGGCATGAGGGAGGGGTGTGAAGAATCTGGTCTTTAATTGTTCTTTTTTCTCAAATTATTGGCTCATAAACTACCCTACCCTGGGCTCCTAGAGAAAAGTTACTTAGATTTTAATATAAAGTTTGCATCTAGAGTTTGACCAAAATGCAGAAAGTAAAAAGATACTGAACACTATAAATCAGGTAAGGGACTGACAATTTATTCCTTATATACAAATGAAATTCTAAACATAAAAGATTTAGAGAACATATTAATAGAACAACTTAAAACAGAATTCCCTAACTTTGAAATACTGTTACAATCTGCTAGAAGGATGATATTTTAAAACTCATAAGAACATAAAGCAGTTTTCAGGACTCCTAATTAGGCATTTTATATATTATCACAGCTAGATACTGTACAGACAATTTCCGATACATTTCTTCTGATAAAATGACCACACATTGATCAACTCTCTCTCCTCTGTCTGTCTGTCTGTCTATCTTTCTGTCTGTCTGTCTGTCTCTCCCTGTGTCTCTCTCTGTCTCTGTCTCTGTCTCTCTGTCCCTCTGTCTCTGTCTCTCTCTCTTTCTCTTAGTCTTGGTATAGCCGAACAAGTTTTTTCTCATATGTCTTAGTGGAAAAATAATATGATGGTAAACTTTTTTCTCAAAAGAGATTTTAGAGATGATTTAGTCAATCCCCTCTGATTTATAAAGAAACTGTGGCATAGAGGAGAAGAGTAATGTATCTAAGATCATACATTACTAAATGGTAGAAGAGAGGATTTGCATTCAAATCTTTTACCTCTAAATCTATTTTTCTTTTTATTAAACCAAATAGAATTTCAGAAAAAGTAGTCTTGAAACTTGACTCCTTGTTAGTCAACTATCTGATTTTCCTCTAAAAAACTGATTACAAGTAATATACATAATATTTCTTCCATAGATATACATTAGCTAGTTGTCGATAACTTCTAGTCTTTCAAAGATATGTGAGAGCTTTGATAACTTATAACTTGATCATATTTATAGTGTTAGTACATGTCAAAAAATTAAATCTATATAATCTTGACTCTGAAACCAGAACTTTATCTGCTCTGTCACACTGCATTTCAGAAACACACGTATCATTTTCTTAGTTTTATAAGTAAGCAAACTAAAGCTCAAAGAGTTGAGCAAACTTATTCTTGAATCTAGTCCTTGATTCAGTTAGGATCATTGAGTAAGCATGCTACAAGAAAGTTAACTGAGATCTGTTGAAGACCTTAGCTTAAAAAAGCCAAGAGGTCCCATTGCATCCAGAGCCATTTCCAGTTGTCCAGATCTCTATCTGGCCACTGGACCTATGTGGAGGGAAAAATGAGGCAGGTGACATTGCACAGTCCTTCTTCACTTAAATCCAATTCATTTTCATGCCATGAAATCACCTCCCTGATGTCATGAGTCTCTTTGAGAATGAAGGACAGACAATAAACAATGCATAGTGCACAATTACAGAGTTTTCAATTGTAAATATCCATGTGACATAATTTATACCATTTTACCTCTCCTTTTTTCTTCTTCCACTACAATCCCTTTTCCATCCCTATTTTTTTTTATATATCATCACATTAAAGTAACCTAATAGCCACACCCTCTAAGTATACCCCTTCTAACTGCTCTGACAAAGACACAATTCTCAAGAGTTGCACATATTATCTTGCCATGTAGGAATGTGGGGATATCCTTTTTTATCCTTTAGAAAATATAGTTTTTTCTTCCATTTACCTTTTTATACTTCTTTTGAGTCTGGCATTTGGAGATCAAGTTTTTTGTTTGGCTCTGGTCTTTTTATGATTGAAAATCCCCTATTTCATTGAATATCCATTTTTCCCCTAAATGATAATGCTTAATTTTGCTGGACAGTTGATTCTTGTTTGTACTCCAATTTCCATTGCCTTATGGAATATCATATTCCAGATCCTCCTACCCTTTAATATAGAAAATGCTAAGTCTTGAATAATCCTGATTTTGGTTCCTTAATATTTGAAAATTTTTTTCTGGCTTTTCATTGTAAATATTGAGTTCAAAAGGATGTTTGAACCTTCTAGCCCAACTTTTACTTTATAGTTGAGGAAACTGAGGCTAGAAGATGTTGAATGACTTTTCCAAGTTCATAAAAGTAGTAAAAGGCAATGCCAAGATCATCTGATTCTAGATCCAGTACTTTCCCCATTACACTTAATGTTTATTGAAGGGAATTGAATTAAGAAATGAGAACAGCTAGGTTTGTCTTTAATAAGTTTAATAATAGTATTCTAAGATTCTGGTCCAAACATTCTCTATATCTCACTTATTTTATATGTAAAATGGAGGTAACCCTTATGCCATCATACTGACCTATTATAATAATGGAGTCTCTCAAGTGCAGTGGCTCCTTATTCCTCCAAATTAGAGATAAAAATCTCGATTTGGCAGTTAAGGCCCTTCATAACCTGGATCCTTGCTACTTTTTCAATCTTTTATCACATTACTCCCCCACTTCCAGATACCCTGCAGTCCAGTGACACCTGCCTCCTTGCTATTGTTTCCTGACTCTAAGCATTTTTATTGGCTTGCCCAAACTTAAAATCTTCTCACCATATCTTTGCTTCTTTGGCCTGTCTAGCTTCCTTCAAGTCTTGGCTAAAATTCCATCTTCTGCCAGTTTTCTTTACCAACTTTCTTACTGCCAGTGCTGTCACTCTCTTGATTCTCCCTACTTTATCATGTTTGTAGCTTTTCTATATGTATGTAGTCATTTGTATGTTTCCTTTCACAGTAGACTGTGAACTTCCTGAGAACAGGAACTATTTTTGCCTTCCTTTGTACTCCAAAGCTTTAGCATATTGCCTGGAACATGTTAGGTCCTTAATTAATGTTTATTGACTTGGATTGACATCAAAGGGATCATTGTGAAACATAAAATAATGATTATGACAACTTTCCAACCATAAGAGGGTTATATAAATATGTTATTGTTTTTTTTTGATGATGATAATGCTCATCATTTGGTTGCTTTTCTGGTACATAATTAAAACTTAAATGCTTCTGAACATTGTCATTATTATTACACCCAATTTACAAAAAAAAAAAGGTCCATGAACATGTATATCTCACTCTCTCTTTCAGACTTATGATTGGCTCTAACACTAAAAGTATTAAAACTTTTCTATGACCCTGACCTTTTTTCCCCTTCAGTTACCCATATGTTTTTCAGTTGTTTCTGCAAATAGGTCAAACTCTTTTGTCAACAGAGGGCAGCATAGAAAGAAGGCAGAGAAAATCAGTCAACATTTCTCAGTTTCCTTCCCCTGCTTCCTTTGCTACTGAGTAATTTGCTCCAAAGGTTTAGCTGTTGGGTCCTGAACCTTGCAGCAGGCCTGGAGGCCCAGGACAATCATTTGGATTGATTGGCCTGGCAACCTGTCTAGCTCCTGGACAATTCTAAATATTAATTTCAAATTTAGAGCCAACCAGGTGCTCCTGAAAGCAAGTGAGGTACTTTTGGAAACCTCTATTGTGTCCCTCCAGCCCCTCAGGCCATTCTACAAATCACTGCTCCAGGGCACTGAGTGATGCCCTAATGAAACCCTTGGGTATCTCCTCATGTTGTCACCACTTAGAGAGCAGTTTTCTCAACTAGCTGGATGGTATCCATAAAACTACTTTTAAGGTCCATGGAGAAAGGAACTATATAATGCAACCTATTACTTTAGTTGTTTTAAAATTGAAACATTTCTTTACCAGGACAGAGTTAGAGCTTATACTTTATTTGGGAGAAATAAAAGTTCATACACTGGTTGAATTCAGATTCTAGCTGAAATCCTCTGAAGGTTTAGGAATGTTGCATTTGGAATACTTATTTACTTAGATGGGCCTATTATCTGCAGCCAGAACTTCCCAGGGAAGATGAAGGCATTTTATTAAGAGTAGCATAAGGGGGAACAGGAAAGAGATAGGATCCATAGAAGAAAGAATTTCCTTCTTCTCCCATCCTACATTGTATGTAGATTGGCTTCCTAAATAGACTACTCCTCAGATGAACCCAGACTTTTTTTCAGGGTATCAGGATTATATTTATTTCTTAGGATTACTTTACTTGGGGTCCAGAACAACAGTTTTACCTGCTTCAAAGGCAGTGTGTAATAACTGTCAGATAGCTCTCCTTTCCAATAAAATCTTCATTAGACATACACATACCTACATAATATTATTCCCAATTTTTAGAAGATGAAACTGAAACTCAGCAAGGTTAAGCACTGTTTCCAAAGTCATGTATATCTAATAGGTTAATAACAAAGCTGGGACTAAAGCCCATGTCTCTTGACATTCCTTCCTTTTTTTAAAAAAAATACATTTTTATGTTTAAACAGCTTTCGTATATTAAATGTTCTTGAATATACTAAAAAGTGTGATTTAAAACCCATTTCATAATTCAGATGTTAGACTAATTTAGACAGTCCTCACCCCTAATTAGCACAAATTAGTAATGGATTTACTTTTACTATTCATACATATTTGGGCTATTAAATTTTCCTTCCTTGTTGATCTGAGCTTCACAACACAAGGTTGAGTGAGCAGTCTTTTCTAATTACCGCTGTGATTCCATTATGATTAACTGTTGCCTTTCTATTTTGAGGCTGCTGTCCCAGGAGTGCATATTATTATTAAATATAGTTATGGTGCTCACTAGAGAATGTGCTTTGTAGACCTGAAACAGCTTCACATTTTTGTTTAATATATACTCTATGATTTTAGCAAAAACTAAATGGAATTTGAGTAGATGTTGTTTTGGGGGAAGAGTACAGAGGCAGGGGAGTTTGTAATAAAAAGATATGTGTGGGATTTTAAAAAGTCATTGAAAACAAGATGTGACTGAAAGGATATTTAGTGGAACCCAAACCTATGGGTTCTAATTCCAGGTTACTAGTCAAATAACTGGTAAATCTCTTTGAGGGTTACTTTTCTTGTTTGTTGCATAATTATGTGGATATCTGTCTCCCCTACATCACAGGGAAGTAAAGGAAGGAAGCATTATACATATACATATATATACTCACATATATATATGTATATATGTATATATATATGAGCTATGAAATCATATATGATAATAATATTCATAAATGGAAACCTACATAGAAAACAACAGTAATTCAGTTTGTATAAAACTATTAAATGCCTATTTGAGAGGCACTGTGAATAGAAAGGCAAAAAAAAGGTGTGTGTGGGAAGATAGATTACACTTAATTGCATATTAAATAAACTGAAATATGTATTCCTCCAACCCCAAGCTACATTATACTCAATTAGATCACAGGTGATAATCCATATAATATATTTATTATCTTTGTTGCTTTTCACATTTTATCCCTGACATTGTTTTGAATGTGTAATAGAAAGGTATTAGTGGTAAAATTGATAAAGCCATCCAGTTATAATACTCTAACTAAAGTAATTAGTTGACTCAAATGAAAGAGTATAACATTTTAAATAAGACCTTTTCTAACCAATCCCCACTAAGAACCTCCATGTTAATTTAACATGTACTGTTTCTCAGCTTTGTGTTCATCTTTACATATGATTGCCATTACTAGGAATTAGATCTATGTGGACCTATGTAGGTCCACAAAGGGAAAGATAGACCCTAGTGAATCATAATTATAAGCCTTTTAAGAGCTTCGCTTTGTGAATGGACTTTATCCTAGTCTCACCCATTTAATAATGAACTTTTTTTAAAATCTTAGGTCATTCATGAGCACATATTCCATCTGTCAGGTGTTGCAGAAACATCAGAAGATTTAAAAAAATAAAAATAAACTATTCTTCCACCACCTAATGACTTTCATCTGTCTTATGAATGCAAAAGTTAGCTCCCTAGAAAGGAGATATAATAAGGAATAGAATCATAGAATTAGGAAAATGTTACCATAGTGGGAATTCAAGTTATATATAAACAAATTCAGATGATAGTGCTTGTATATTGTTTGTTGTTTATCTCTATGTAATATTTATCATCTGTCTGTAACCTATTGATCTATCTGTCTATATAGATATAGATGTTTCAAAACAGGAAAAGATAGTGGACTAAAGAGTGTTTTGTATAACTTTATTATAAAGAGTAGAAAATATGGACTTCATTGGGGGGTAAGAGGCAGAATTTGTGAATGGGGAAGAAATGAAAACATTATGAGAAAATAGGTTATATTTGGTAGGAAGACACAAATAGAGACTTCATCATTAATTTTTTTTTTTTTTTTTTGCTAAGGCAATTGGGGTTAAGTGACTTGCCCAGGGTCACACAGCTGTTACGTGTCTGAGACCAGATTTGAACTCAGGTCCTCCTGACTTCAGGGCTGGTGCTCTATCCACTGCGCCACCTAGCTGCCCCATTTCATCATTAATTTTTATAGAATAATAAAAAAAATAGTGACCACTATTTCTATAGCATTTTATGAAGTCAGTGTACTTTACTGACATTGAGAAGTGGGTTTTGTACAGTGGAGATATTAGTGGATTTGGAGTCAGGAAAGATCCAACTTTGAATCCTGCTTGTGATTTTTATTAATTGTGTTGATATCAGTAATAAGTCATTTTAGTCTCTCCTCACACACAAAATAGGGAATAACTATTCTACTTGCCTCCTGGTATTTTTGTAAATATTCAATGAGATAACATGGGCATAGGTGTTAATGAACCCAAAGCCCTATATGTATATCAGTGATCAAAATCATCTTACTATCATCTTCTCATCAAATTCTCCCAAAATCTGATCATAAAGGTAATGTGAGTGGTGTCCCCATTTAGAGGAAGAAAGGTGAAGTAACTTTATAACTGGAGATCCTCAAGTGGAAGTTAGATAACCACTTCTTGGAATGTTGATAAAGTATCCGTGATTTGAGTTCTACTAGTTGCCTTCCTAAGACTTCCCTACAATGTGGTTTATAAGTTTATGACCCACCTGTAGAGGAAATTATAATGCCAGATCTAGAACCCAAACCTTTTGACTCCAAGTCCCAAGAATCATCCAATAATATCGTGGTACCTTAAAAATTCTGAAATCAAGAATAACTTTCTGTACCTTGGCAGGAATGACTTCAGGTTTCAACTACATTTTAAAAGCATATTGCATAATGCTTTGAAGTAAGTGATGGGTAGTTACTCTGTAATCATAAAATGAATAAATTAATTACTCTCTAATGAGCTTAAATAAAAAAAAAGCAATGGAACATTCTTTTCTTTTCCCAATTAAAAATATCCAAAAGCACATATCTAATAAATGAAATAATTTTCTCCTCTTTTCTGAATGACATTTGTGTTGTATTTTAATCCTAATATTTTAGAGAAAAGTTGAGTCACAGCTTTTCAGTTTCTCAAATACTGTAAAAATTAATAGCAAGTCATTACATTTGGAACCTCTCTTAAATAGGTTGTACCTTTAAAAAAGACAGCTTGTGTTTTAATGTACAATAGCTTTGTTAGGAAGAAAAAGAGCAATGGGACTTTTTTAGCATGTTAGTTTGGTCTGTATTTCACAATGTTATCATCTGATAGTCTCACCTACTGTAATTGTTCACTGTGGCACTTTTCAATTAGTGCAATACACAGTTCTCTTTGGCAAGTGTTTGTGGGGATGTCATTGAAATTTCCCTCTCACATATATTGTAATTATGTGTGTACCCCAATGTGCAAGACTATAAACATATGCTATATATTTGAATAAGAGTGCTGTCAACACTCTATTTTAGAAATGCATTAATTATTGTTGAATAATAATGTGAATGCTAACACAGTATAATATACTCTACCTGTTGGATATTTACAATACTCAATGCATCTCATTACTTCTTAGAATAAAGAATATTAAAACAATGAACAATTAGCAACTAGATTAGGACTTTACATTAATAGAGATGTCATGAAAAGCTGCATGTTCTTAAGATAACTAAAGATCCTTTGTTTAAACATGCTTCCTTGCTAAAATAGTTCAAGATAGTAAAAATAGCAGGTTGAATTTCAGACAGAATTGAGATGAATAAGGCTCCAAATGTGAGGGAAAAAAGCAGCCATTTAAAGCATTTATTATTCTTTTAAAAACAGAAACTAAAATTCACTTAAGCTGATTATGCCTCTATGCCATTCACCTACACCTTATATAATGATGAGTTTAATGATCTTTAACCTTCACCTGCATACAAACTGGCAAAGCTTGATGATTATATTAGATTGTAATTTTTCCCCCTCAACACTTGTAGAACAGAGAGGTTGTTATTAGAAAGCTAAAAATCTACTTAGATGTAGGGCTCAGAACAAAACTGCTTCCACTGGCAATTTAACCCGTAAAATGTGAAGTAAATTGTCTGCTAAATCAGATAATACAGCATTTGGAACCATTCTGAAGACTCACAGGTAGGCTGTTTACTACAATGTTTCAACATTTGAGATCAAAGCCTATTAATGTCTTTAGAAGCTACTTGGATCAGAGATCTTGGAAATTCATTAGAAGGACCAACTATAGCCATTTTTTCCAAAAAAAATTAGCATTTCTCTAATATTTAAAAGGTATGTCAAAACATTTTCATTTACTCTTTAATAAACTTTATGATTCATTTTATTTTTGTATTTCAAGGATCCGTGATTTCAGTGGTTGGTGTCTAACCACTCTAAGTACATACAGTAATTCTTTTCAAACAATCCCCTACTATTTATAAAGTATATATTATATGAGAGACTTTATGTTAAGTATTAAGAGTAAAAAGGAAGACAGAAAAAGCCCCTGTTCTCAAGAAATTTTTATTTTAAATAGGGGAGAGAATAGGCAAACAGCTATGTATAAAATAGATATGAACAGGATAAATTGGACTATCTGGGGACAGGGAAACTAAAGTTAAACAAACAAAAAACTAAAACAAAATCAGAAACAAAAAGGTACACAGCAAAAATCATAACTTGACTGTATGCTGGACACTTAGTTTCATATTTTTCTACAAAGTTATTAAATGTAGACTGAAATAATGACAAAAATGATTGGTCATAGAGTTAATAAAATAAGTTGCATTAAGAGAAACATAACTTCAGGTGGGGGAAAATGGAAGCTATTGTCTCTCTTTACTCTGCCCTGATTGGATGAAATCTATAATGCAATGTTCATTTCTAGGCATCCCTGTTTAAGGTCATTTACATGATAGAGGGCACCTCCAGAAGCACTTCCCAAGATGGAAAAGTTCGTGACAGACAAAAATAGGTTGAAGGAACTAGGGATAGTTAATGTAGAGAAGAGAAAACTTGGCAAAAGCCATGAATGAGAGCATGGTACTTGCCTTCAAATATCTGAAATACTGTCATGGTGAATAGGGATAAGTCTTATTCTATAGGGCTCCAAAAGACAGAATCAAAAGCAAGTGATGATAAAGAGATAAATTTGATTTGGTGAAATGGAAAGTTTTCTAAGAATTAGAGCTATCCAAATTGGAATGAATGGATTTAGGAGCTTGCAGGTCCACCCTCTTCACACCACATTGCAGCTTTTCTTCTTTTTTTTAATTGAAGCTTTTTATTTTCTTTTTTTTTTTTGTTAAAGCTTTTTATTTGTATAACATATGTATGGGTAGTTCCCCAACATTGATCTTTACAAAGCTTTCCATTACAAATTTTACCCCCAGTCCCCTCCCCTCCCCTAGATGGCAGGAAGTCCACTACATGCTAATAATGTTGAAATGCTTGAGAAGTTATGCAAGAAAAATCCTATCTACAAGAAAAAAAAAAGAATCAGAGAAAGGCAACACAATGCAAACAAATGTCAGTAGAGATCATGAAAATGTTATGTTGTAGTCCATATTTCATTTCCCTCTCTCTGGGTGTATATGGTTTTCTTCAGTGAACAACTGGAACTGGTTTGAGACAATTCTTTGTTGCAGAGAGCCATGTCCATCAGAATTGATCATCATGTAATACTGTTGTTGCTGTGTATGATGATCTCCTGGTTCTGCTCGTTTCACTCAGCATCAGTTCATGCAAGTCTCTCCAGGCCTCTCTGAAATCGTCCTGCTGGTCATTTCTTACAGAGCAATAATATTCCATAACATTCATATACCATAATTTATTCAGCCACTCTCCAATTGATGGGCATCCCTTCAGTTTCCAGTTTCTAGCCACCACAAAAAGGGCCGCCAAAACATTCTTGCACATGTGGAGCCCTTTCCCTCCTCTAAGATCTCTTTGGGATATAGGCCCAGTAGAAACACTGCTGGGTCAAAGGGTATGCACAGTTTGACAACTTTTTGGGCATAGTTCCAAGTTGCTCTCCAGAATGGTTGGATCCGTTCACAGTTCCACCAACAATGTATCAGTGTCCCAGTTTTCCCACATCCCCTCCAACATTCATCATTATCTTTTCCTGTCATTTTAGCCAATCTGACAGGTGTGTAGTGGTATCTCAGAGTTGTCTTAATTTGCATTTCTCTGATCAATAGTGATTTGGAGCAACTTTTCATATGACTAGAGATGGTTTTAATTTCTTCATCTGAAAATTGTCTGTTCATATCCCTTGACCACTTATCTATTGAAGAGTGGCTTGAATTCTTATATATATGAGACAATTCTCTATAAATTTTAGAAATGAGGCCTTTATCAGAACCATTAAATGTAAAGATGATTTCCCAATTTGATGCTTCCCTCCTAATCTTGTCTGCATTTGTTTTGTTTGTACAGAAACTTTTTAACTTAAAATAATCAAAATTATCCATCTGGTGTTCAATTAGGAGTTCCAGGTCTTCTTTGGACATAAATTTATTCCCTCTCCACAGGTCTGAGAGATAAATTATATTACGTTCCTCTAACTTGCTTACAAAGTCCCTCTTTATATCTAGATCATGAACCCATTTAGATCTTATCTTGGTATGTGGTGTTAGGTATGGATCAAGCCCTAATTTCTTCCACACTAGTTTCCAATTTTCCCAGCAGTTTTTGCCAAATAGTGAGTATTTATCCCAAAAGCTGGGGCCTTTGGGTTTATCGAATACTAAATTGTTAAGGTTATTGCCTAAATTGTCCTGATATCCTATCCTGTGCCACTGATCGACTGCTCTATTTCTTAGCCAGTACCAAAC